>FYEU01000308.1:1047539-1144983 GCA_900188575.1 Geosmithia putterillii | reverse complement strand
GGGGTTGAGATCGAGGGGAGGGGTCCGTCGCGTTCACTAGACACACACGCGGTATATACAAAAGTGTCAAAAACAAGAGCAAGGCATGGCCGGGGATTTTAATGCCAACGCTCCTTCTCTACGGAGTACCACGCAAGCATGGTAGCCCCAGTATTGTCCGGGCGATCCAGAGCAGGCGACAAAAAAAAGAAACCAAGTTGCGTGTCTCAAACACTGGAGGGGTCGAAGTGGGCAGACAGACAAAAGTAGGGGGGGAGGGGGGCCGGTCAAGAGAAGTGTATTAGCAGAAATGCATGACGTGCAGTCTAGCTCGTCGGCACTATACCGTCTTTGTTCTAGAAAGAAGCATCGTTGGGGTCGTTGAAAAGGAACAAGAATTAAAAAGAAAGAATATGTGCTCTTTTTCTTCTTCTTTTCCTCTCTACCCCATCTGCAAAGAGGTGATATGGATACCCGGGTTTGCGGTAGAGTATGGGCTAGACTAGGGGAGCAGCTCTAGAGCCGGGATGAGGAGTACGTACATGTAGTAAGTGTGCAACTGCGGAGGAGAACAAGGGGATCACGACATTCTTTTTGGCCGGCCTGCCTCTCATCTCCGTCTGTCCGACCTCTTTGACTTGCCTTGCGGACTTGCCTTGCGGCAGTCTTTGGCGGTGTAGTCAAAGTCACAATGATGATGACGGCCTTTGGGTTGACGCCTTAGAAGAGGCATACAGTGTCTAACAATCAAAGAGGGTCACGGGAACCCTTGCGGTCCATGTTTGTTTCTGCTCTTGAGCAGACACCCGCGCAGACACACCATAGGGCAGTATTTGTTTGTCCCCCCTCTCTCTCTTACTTTCTTTCTTCCTCTCTTTCTTCCTCTCGCAATCCTTGACCTCCTTAGTCTATTCTCTTGTCCACTGTGCTTGAGTGTGTCTTGAGTCTGTGTGAGTGTGCGAGTGTGCGCATGTGAGTGCGCGCGCGCGAGTGTGAGTGAGTCTGTGAGTACCAAGTGTGGGAGCGAGCATATTGCCCAAAACACAAACGTCTCCCGCTCTATGATGCTCCATACAACCGACGAGCTACTCCGTAACGGTGCGGCCGACTCCATACAGAGAACGAGCTACTCCGTAAAAGTACAGAGTACAGAGTACAGAAGGGAGAGGGGAGGGGAAGGGAAAGGAGGGGGCAGGATATGCTTTGACAGGATTGGACACGGTCAATGGGCCGAGAGAGACAGAGAAGATGATCCGACAATTGCCTTGTCTCACTGGGAGCCACGACTGGAGCTCTCTGCTGTCTGTCGCTAATACCGTGATGCAGCCGGTTTGGTTGGCATCAAGGCGTATTAGTACTCGTCCAGCTACACACCTCGCCGATGCACCTTTTCCCCTTCCTCCGCGACCTTGCATGCGGACGAAAAAGTACAGCATACTAGTACTCTTCCCCCACGCTGTATGACTGATACGACGCCGTGAGCAAGACTACGCAAGCAATGCGAGAATGGGCCAGTCAAACGAAGCCGGGCGCAACAAGTCCAAAAACACTGTGCAGAGGCAAAAGTAAAAAATGGCTCAGATAGAGAAAAAGAGATCCGAGTCAGAGATGGCCACAAGGGGAGCTAGACTGACGGGACCCGAGCAGTAGATCCAACGGGCAAGACGCAGGGGCCGCTTGGCAAAGTGCAGGGAGGGACGCCGACTAGTAGGCGCAATATCAATTTTTCGTGTCGCGTCGGGAGCCGCAAGAGAGAGAGAGAGAAAGAGAGCCCTTGCACACGGCCGGTGCCGTTTCTTCTTTCGTTTGCCGTGCATCCCATTTCGTCTCTTGCTCCTACCGGTTCCCCTCCTTGTTCGGCCATGCCGGGTACACGGAACATCATGGTCCGTGTGTCCTGTGCCGAGTGAGATCGTGTACTCCGTGCAGGTACTCGGTATGCATATCTTGGTCGTTTACGTCGTTGTGCTCGTGGCCTGGCTGGTGCTTGCTTCTGGCAGCGGCTGATGTGTGTTTGATGTGGGCTGCCCTTTTTCCGTGGCGTGGCACATACATATGTATGCACGGAGTGTGTAATTTCAACAGCCGGCAGATCGAGCCAGTCTCGTGTGGGTGTGTGCTCGTGTACTCCGTACAAGGACGGGCATGTCGTGATATGGGACGCATAGGAAAGTGTCCCTCGACTGATACTGCCGTTTTCGTCTTGCTGTTGATATCCTGTTATTACGCTGCACGAAGTACGGAGTACCTGTAGCCGTATCCCGCGGTTCAGCCAACTTCGCTCACTCCGACAGGCACGGCACGATACCCACCAAACCCTGATGGGACGGACGGCTTCCCTGCCCTGTTTGCCGACAGGCTTGTTGAAGATGGTGGGTTCTATATAGGGTAAGTGATATCGCGAAGGAGCAGCTGTGCATCTTGTGGTACCCGTACGAGACACGGAAGGGTGATGAAATGGAGATCTTTTACCGAGTTGCTTAGGGTGAGGGCAGCACCATGGAGTCAGAGGAGCCGTAACCTTCTCTTGGGTGCTTCCTAATAATACCCCGAGCGCTCCTTCCTTCAGTGCTCCTGCCCGTCTGTCTAATGTTAGTCAGCAGGCAAGCAGGGAAGGAACGCGGAAAGGCAGAAGGCAAGAAGTCTCGGGTGATGCGCCCGGCAAAGAGCGACGGCGTGGATAGAACCAGCCAATCGTATCTGTTAGTCTCATCAATGAGACCCATAAAATCCCCCTTTTGTCAGTTTCTGCGAGGGCCCCTGTTCACTGAGCCCTGTTAGATTGGCGCGAGCGGCGGAGTTGGCAACCTTGGAGTAGAGTTTACGGATACTCGTACGCTGTACAGCCTGTACTCCGTACCTGTACGCTGTAATACTCCATCGTAGTAGTCTGTATTATTACCTGTAATACGGAGTACAACGTAGACCCTACGGGTACCCGTACTTCGTAGAGGGATGAATTCGTGGAGGCAAGCACGCACGCGTACTCCATTGCAAAGCCTGCCCAGCTTGCCCAGCAGCGCGGCCAGCCAAACACCCAAATACCCGTACGAAGTACGAGTAACAATGGTTCATATGCCTTAGTGGTGGATAAGTGCACCGATTAATACTAGTACTAGAGTATGCTCCGTAGTACTTGCTAGTACTGCTTAGCAGTCTACTCATCCAGTTGGTGGATGGAAAAGTAAAGATTCCGCCGGCTGCGGCTCTCCACTATTGACGGGCCAGCTTCCAATGTTTGCCCCAGCTGTTTGCCAGCTGTTGCTTGCTGGTCGATTGCTGGTCGATTGCCAGCTGTTGCCAGCTTGCTCAACCTGCTCAACCTGCTATTAGTGGACGCCTTTTGGCCCAGTTTCCTGGCCCAGTTTCCCGTTCAAGGCCGCAGCCCCGTGGGCCGCCTGTCACGACCCTCCATTCTCGCTATTCAGGCCCATTCCGTCTATTCCCTGCTAGGTCCTCTCCTCTTCCTCGCCTCGTCTCCCCGACCATAACATCAACCGTCAACCGTCAACCGTCCACCTCCGCCATCTACCAAGTACGGTCTGGGGCTGTAACCATCACCACCCGCACCACCACCCACGACCACCACCAAACCCACCCAGCATTTAATACTCGTGCCACTCGACAGCGTCTGTACGCGCGCCGCCCCCACACTTGGCGCCGTGTGACTTTACATCTGCGTCCCTCTCGCCCACCGAAGCCCCTCAGCCCGTTTCCGTATCGGTCCGTCCGCCGCCGCCATCTCCATTCCACTCTGTTTCTACCTGTGACCCCTCTGGACGCCCTCTCCCCATCGGCCTCGACGCTCCTTGGCCCCGTCCTCTTCCCATGTCATACCTCAACTAGACAACCGCCCCCCTCCTCCGCCCTCCTTTGTTCCTGGAGTCACGGCACCGCCGCCGCCGCAGCTCCTCTTCGCACACATCTGCGGCGCGCACACAGCCATGTCCGACCTGTCGCCTCGGGGCGTTCGGTTCTCGCCCGCCAGTGAGGATCCCGTCGTCAACCCCGAGGCACTCCAGAGCACACCCGCTCCTCCTCGAAAACTGATCGAGCGCCCGGGCCACATCTCCCTCCCCTCACATAACGACAACGACCTGGACCTCACCGACCGCCCAGACGATCTCATCCCCTTCTATATCGACAGCAGCTCCAACGGCGTTCCCGTGGGGTCACTGCCGCCACCCTCCCAGGCCGCCGTGAATGGCGTTGCCGTCACCAGGAGGCAGCGCAGCGCATCAACGACCGCAGCTCCCAACATCGCCGCAAATCCTGCCGTCGGCACCTCCCCCGACGATGCCTACCCCAACGGAGTGCGACCCCAGCGCCCCCTCGGCCCCACAAGAACCCCCTCGAGCACCTACAATCCCGCCACTTCGCGCAAGCCTGGAATCGTCCAGCCCACACCTTCCTTTGCCGAGTCGATCCGATCATCCTCCAAGACACGCATACGCCAGTCCGAGAGCCGCTTCCGCGCCCAGGAGCGTGCTTACGTCCAGAAACTGCGCCAGGACAACACCGGCGAGTACTTTGCGCCCTATCAGAACCTAGGCGGCAACGACTCCGACTCGGAGGGGGAGACGCCCTCATCAGAGGGCCCCTTTGACGACCGCTTCGACCAGGAGACTATTATGTTCTACGGAAACGATAACCAGCAGCCCACTGACGAGGACCTGGCTGATGCCCAGAGCCGCGAGCGTCTCGAGTGGCACGGCATGCTCGAGGCCGTCTTGACTGGAGACGTCGTCCGCCAGGAAAAGAAGCGCCTTATCGGTTCCTCGGACCAGCAGGCTGGTATGTCCGCCTACCGCTCCGAGCTGTGGCTGGAAATCCGTGCCAAGGTCTGTGGCAGGCATCTGCCCGTCCAGCGCCGCATGGTCGAGGAGGCTCGCTCAACCCTTAATACCACCATCGACGACATCATCAACTTCTCCGTCAAGGGCGAGTCCGAGGTCGGCAAGCCGCCCCATGAGCAGGTCAAGGACATTGTCGCCAAGATCGAGCGATGCGAGAGCCTCTACCCCTCGTGGCAGACCCTCATGACAGAGCACAAGTCGGCCGCATCCACCCTCTTCCAGGAGGCCTACGACTCCATAGTCTCCTGGTACAACACAAACGAAATGATCAACACGGAGCTTGCCATCCTCAAGAAGTGGGTCGGTAACGACGAGCTCGACTTCCACAGGACCAAGCAGCGCTCCCCCGCCGTGAACGGCATCAACAACGACGAGACCTTCCTCGACCGCCTCATGAAGGAGGACGGCCTCCGCTCCCTCTACTACGGCACAAAGGATGATGACAAAAAGGGCATGCTGCGCCCCATCTCGGCCATCATTCAAAAGGCCAAAGACACACTCATCCGCAACTCGGCCACCTTCCAGAAGCGCCACTTGCCCCCTTACCTCGAGGAGCTCCTCACCCTCATCAGCTTCCCATCGCGTCTGATCGAGGAGATTACGCGAACCCGCCTGGCTTATGCCCGCCGCGTTAAGGAGACGGCCCAGCAGAACCCGTTGATGCAGGACCAGATGATCTCGCAGTTCCAGCTACTCCTTAAGTTTGCCATCCAGATCAAGGAGGAGTTCCTGACGATTGCCAACCCGGAACCGGGCTGGGAGCTGCCCCCCTTCATCGATGAGTCATTCGACCAGGTCGCCCTCGAGGCCCTCAAGTACTATTTCAAGATGCTCAACTGGAAGCTTAGCGGCAACAAGAACACTTTCAAGGAGGCCGAACTGCTGTTCCAGGAGTGGGACTTTGCCAATGAGATTGGCAGCCACCTGCAGCGCGGCCACATTGAGGTGGCTGAGCAGTTCAGCTCACTGACCTTCAAGGCCCTCAACCGCCTCAGCCAGACGTTTGAGAAGGAGCTGCAGGTGAAGCCCCGCGAGAGCCCGGCCGAGATGAGCAAGCGCTACAAGGCGTGCCTTGACTCAGTCCGAATCCGCCAGCGCATGCTGCAGCGCTTCTCCCGTATGCTCAACGACAACTATGAGCACGCCTGCGACTTTAATGTGTCCTTCTCGCCTGAGCGCATGCGCAAGTTCTACGACCAGCTGGCTGCCACGGGCCACTTCCACGTCGACACGACCGTCTTCGAGCAGGACGGCTTATACGTAATTGCGTCGCCCGAGCTGCGCCACCGCCTCGAAGATATACCCGCCATGATGGCCATCACATCCAAGGAACGCTTCCCCGAGGACATGTGTGAGCAGTACATCCTCATCCTGCGACCCGAGGACACGTTCAACTGGTTCGCCGAGTCCATTACGTTGCCATTGCGGGAGCAGATCCTCGACCTCAAGCGCGGCCAGGCCCGTCTTTGCACCGTGGGTTCGTGGGCACTGCCTGACGCCCGCAAGGCCTTCCTTGCCGCCGTAGACATGCACGTGGATCTAGTGCAGGAGTCGCGGCCCAACATACACAAGGTCAACACGCGGCTGATGGAGATTCGGCGTGTGGCCTACAAGCTATCCAACACCTTCATGGACAGCGTGGAGACAATCCGGAAGCAGACGGAGGGCAAGGACTGCCAGGAGTTGATCCAGACGTGCTTTATCTTCGCGACCGAGTTCGGTCAGCGCTCACTGCTGTACATGGACAGCAACCGGCGGCAGATGAACAACCTGAAGCTGACCAAGCTGGCGCTCGATTGGGTGAGCTTCATCTGCGATGACTGCATGGCGTCTGACCGCAAGACGTTCCGCTGGGCTGTGCTGGCGCTAGAGTTTGCCATGGGCATGACGCGCGGGCGTCACATACTGGCGCTTGGCGAAGACGAGTACGCGACGCTTCGGGACAAGGTGGCGGGGTGCATGTCGCTACTCATCTCACACTTTGACATTATGGGGGCGCGATCCAACCTGGCAGCACAGGCGGAGCGTGAGAAGATCGAGGCCATGGTTGGTCAGTTCCGGCGGATGGATAAGAACCGGATGCTGGACGACGGCGAGGCATCTCGATGCATCACGGAGCAACGGCTCGAGGAGCTTGAGAAGGTCGACAGCCTGCGGCGCGGCAAGGAGGCCGAGCGGCAAGCACTGGGACGTGTCCTCGAAGCCAACACCGAAGCCGAGCGGTCGCTGGCGTACCTGTCGTCGTCAGCCACTAACGTCACCATGCGCTGGCAGCAGGGCCACTACGTCGGCGGCGGCACCTTTGGCAACGTATATGCCGCCATGAACCTCGACTCGGGTCATCTCATGGCTGTTAAGGAGATTCGCCTCCAGGACCCCAAGCTTATCCCCACCATTGCCGAGCAGATCCGCGAAGAGATGGGCGTGCTCGAGGTGCTTGACCACCCCAACGTGGTGTCGTACCACGGTATCGAGGTCCACCGCGACCGCGTTTACATATTTATGGAATTTTGTTCTGGCGGGTCGCTCGCCAACCTCCTAGAGCACGGTCGGATCGAGGACGAGCAGGTCATAATGGTGTATGCCCTGCAGTTGCTTGAGGGGTTGGTGTATCTGCACGAGAGTGGTATTGCCCATAGGGATATCAAGCCAGAGAGTGAGTGTCTTCCCTCCCCCTTGTTTTACACACACATAGAGAGAGAAGGATGAGGAGCGCGAAGAACAACAAGAAAGAGAACTAACCAAGTGGCAAAACAGATATCCTCTTGGATCACAACGGCATCATCAAGTACGTCGACTTTGGCGCGGCCAAGGTGATTGCCAGGCAGGGTAGGACTGTGGCAGCGGCGGACCTCAACGCGACCAAGCCCAGCAAGTCGATGACAGGCACGCCCATGTACATGTCGCCCGAGGTGATCAAGGGCGACGGTCCCGGTAAGGCCGGGTCCGGTGACATTTGGTCGCTGGGGTGCGTGGTGCTCGAGATGGCGACGGGCCGACGGCCGTGGGCCAACCTCGACAACGAGTGGGCCATCATGTACAACATTGCGCAGGGCAATCCACCACAGCTACCGACGATGGACCAGCTCAGCCCGTCGGGCATTGATTTCTTAACAAAGTGCTTCCACCGCGACCCCAAGAAACGCGCCTCGGCCATTGAACTCCTCCAGCACGAGTGGATCATGACAATCCGCAGCCAGGTCGTCGAGCCAGCCACGCCCAGCGAGGGCAGCGGCTCGATGCAGATGACGCCCGGCGCGTCCAGTAGCAGAGGCAGTGGGCCCGACGGGTTCCTCTAGGAAGGGCCCCCCTTGGCCTTGGCCTTGGCGTCCCTCCCGTCCCGCGAGGGAGAGCCTGAAAATCAAGACCTGAAGTCATGACGGCCGCGACTTCAAGTATGATGAATGAGCGTTCCAGGAGGTGGAGGGACGAACGACGGTTTCCTTTGTCTTTTGTGACGCCGCTACAAGGTTACCTTCTTTTCAGCTTACACACACGTTTCTGGGGGTGTTCGGTTTTGCACACACGAACACACGCACACACACGCACACACAACACAGTTTTACCGCATGAGCGTCGGGCCACGGAGTTGGACATTTTTAGTTTTGTTTTATCTCGTTTTCCTCTTGGAGTTTGCTCTTATATATCTTTCGACTACAATGTAATTTTGGCACACAAGACGAAGGGATTGGAAATGGGAGATTGGTTGGTTAGGTGGTAGGGACGTCAACTAGGAAAGGAGCACGCACATAAATGAATACATACCTGTGTGGTATATATGAAATACCCAAGTCCAAGATGTCTACAGAGTAAGCCTGTGAGCCCAGGGTATCTGCTTTATCTTGGTGGAAGCTACAAAGAGCCTGTAGATTGTAGCCACCGAGTCTGGACGACATTGAGAGCTGGCAGCGGTAGTAGTTGTTGTAAGTACCTAGTTGTAGTACTTCGTAGTAAAGTTGAGATTTACATAAGTAGGTAGCTCAGTAGTAATATAGACAGAAATCTACAATGTGAAAGGAACCCCGCATTCCCACTGGGGTAGGGATGATGCTGCTCCTCATATGTCTGACACATTCTCGGGTTGGAGGCTGGAATGCTTAAAAGCGTCCATGGCGGTCAGCGCCTTCCCAACTCTCAACCCGTGCCTTCCTAGAACGTCATTGCGATAAGACCCTCGGTTCCCCACAATTGGAAAGGAAGCAACCACTCTCAATGGCCTCAGTAGGGTATCCGGACCTTGGCAAGCTCGTCTTCCTGATAATACACTCTCCTCTTCTCTCAACCCCACCAGCTGCAAGACCGTATTACACTTTGAGAACTCCCGCCGCCATGACCCTCCCCCAGATACACTCGTCGTCCGACGCCTCAGCCGTCAAGTCCACCTGCGCAACCTACTCACTCTCCCAGCAAGACTTTACGAGACTCCGCTCCGCTGCCGCCGCAGCAAAGGAGACGGCCTACTGCCCGTACAGCAAGTTCCGCGTGGGTGCCGCCGTGCTCATCGCAGCATCAGGCTCGGAGCCGGTGGTGGTCACCGGTGGCAATGTCGAAAACGCCAGCTACCCTGTCGGCACGTGCGCGGAGAGAGTGGCCCTCGCGAGAGCCGTGGCCGAGGGGCACGACAAGGAGGGGTTCCGAGCAATTGCCGTGTCGACAGACATTTCGCCGCCTGCTAGCCCGTGCGGAATGTGTAGGCAGTTGTAAGAAATCATGCCCCTTTGTTCTTCTTCTTCTTCTTCTTCTTCTTCTTCTTCTTCTTGGCTCGCCTCTTCTCTTCTATATCCCCGGTGGATCCTGTACTGACTGTTTCTGTGACAGCATCCGCGAGTTTCTCCCCCTCGATGCACCAGTCATCATGTTTGACAAGAACGAGGACTATGCCGTCATGAGACTGCAAGAGGTAAGAATAGAATCCCTCATGCACAGGGCATATCATTGACTAACGGCCCGCAGCTTCTGCCCGTCTCGTTTGGGCCAGAGCATCTGCCTGACCCAGGGAGGTAGACCGACCTACATATGGCACACGTCATGACAAGACAGGTAGAACAACATTGCATAAATCATGTGTATATATATATATCATCACGAAAGTCGCATTGCATATCAATGAATTCCATGATGATGATGACTGTATGTATATATGTACTGACTGAGACCTGCAGTCCATTTCTGTGTTGTTTGTTCCGCAAACAAAGAGTAAAGGAGCGTAACTGGTTATAACCCGACCTGTTCGCCCTTGTATGCTGACTTGTAGAGATGACGATTTGAAAAAGAGAAGACGAAAACAATGAGTGATGCTACGATAAAGGGAGGGAGAGTATATGTATGTGTGTGTCGTAGGGAGGGTATCAAGCAAGAAAAGCAAACGCCAAAAACACCGCCGGTGAAACCAGTTCCTTGAGTGAAGAAAGAAAGAAAAAAGAGAAGCTGGCCTGAGTGAAAGAAAATGAAGCAAGCAAAGACGGGCAAGAAAGGTAAGAGTCGCTCTCTCGAGAACTTAGGTAGAGTCTGAGGAAAGATCACGAATGCGGTCCCGAGATCAATCCTCCCAGATGGTCTCGAGATCAATGTCACCACGACGCTCGGCGCCGCAGACACTCCACCGCTTTCGCTTGTCCTTCGAGCCGAAGCTCATGGTGCGTCCTCGCGAGGGCACGTCAACGCTGCTGCTGCGGGACGACGACGACGAGTCTGAAGAGTCAGCGTCGGCGTCGGCCTTGAGCTGAGCAATGCGCTCTGCCTCGAGGGCGCGCTCCTCTGCGTCCGGCGAGTCGGGGATGGTCTCGAGACTCGAGATGCTAGGGCTACGGGAGCGCGCTGACGTCGGGGTGGACGGCATGGAGGACAGGCTGCCGTTGATGCTGCCGCCGCTGCCGCCGCCAGTGTAGCAGGACAGTAGGGTAGGGGTCGTGGTGTTGGCGGCGTCGTAAGGCCGGTGGGAGGGCGAGGATGGAGTGGTGCTGTTGCTGTTGGGCACGGAGATGGGCACCGGTGGTGGAACAGGCAGCGAGGCGGAGCTGCGTAGCGGGGACGAAGGCCTACGCAGACGGCCAGTGTTGTTTGTCGAGACGCCGAGGATGGGGGAGCAACTGGCGTCGCGGCGGGGGCGGTGGTGCTCCGGGTCGAGGACGGAGGAGCGGACGGGCGACAAAGGGGGGAACGAGTCTTCGAGAGGCTTGCGGGGGGTGCGGTGGCCGCCGTTGCTGGAGCCGGGACGCGATGGGGAGCCTGGCGGACCTGAGGGGCTACCCGGCCTGCTGCCCAGGGCTACGCCGATACCGCGAGGCGAGAGCAGGACGTGGCCAGAAGAGGCGATGCCCGGCATGGACTGGGTGCGCGACATGGGCGGGGGGAGAAGGCTGGCGGCGGAGCGGGAGCGCGAGTGGCGACCCGCGGCAGACAGGGGCGAGGCGGTGCGTGGGCGGTAGGGCAGAGGCGTCGAGTAATTTGGGGGGTTCCAGGAGGACGAGGCGGGCGACGATAGTCCGGACGCGGGGGATGACAGGGAGGGCGACGAGGCCGAGGCGGACGGGTAGTAAATCGGGTCGGTGCTGCGTCTGTAGTTGGCGGGCTTCTGGGGCGTCATGCTCGTTGTGGTGGGCACGTTCATGGTGATGCTCGGGGGTTGGGACACTGCGGTCGCGATGGTGGCCGTCGGGGTGGCCGTGTCGATGTCGAGCCTAGGCCTGCTCTTGTTGGACCGGCTGCTGCTGCTACGACGCAGCGAGGGCACGGGGGACGACCGGAAGGCCTCCATCCGCTCCGTCTCAGGGACAGGCTCCATGGCGTTGGCAGCTCCGGGGAGCAAACATGTGTCTGTTGGGGGAGCGAGCGTGCGTGTGGTAACGGCGACGGTGCTGCTGCTCTTGGTGGAAAATCCGTTTCTGTTTTCCACGTATCCAAGGAGACCCGGTCGTCCAAGGAGAAGAAGAGAGAGAGAGAAGAAAAGAGAGAATCCGAGTAGTCGTTGTGTGTGGCAAAGGGGTGCCTGGTGATGAATAATGGACACGCGGGATGGGCGGGCGGGGGTGGGTGGTGGATGGAAATGAAGGTCAAATGACCCGGTCGGTCGGTGGCGGCGGGGGTTGAGAAGAGGGAAATAAACAGAGCAAGGGAGAAGGAGTCAGATGTCCATGGAATAATCTGCCTGCAGAAGAAGAAGATGATGGGACCAGCACACGGAAGGCAGCTACTGTTGGCGATGCAAAAGGCAGCCAGCAAAGGCTGTCGGTCGCATGAAATAAAGGACAGAGAGAAGTGAGGCGAATGGATGGATGGATGGATGCACGATGGGCACGGGGGTGTGTGAGAGGATAATATAATACGGGGAATGTATTCAGGGTCCGTTGAGCTAGTGGGCGAGATGACGACGGCGAGGCACAGCACAGATTGACTGCCGGTGCAGTGCCGTGTGTGTGCGAGTGTGAGTGTGATTTGATGGTGAGAGGTGAGAGTGAGAGGTGAAGGGGGGAGAGGAAGGAAGAGAAGGGGAGGAGAAGGAGAAGAAGAAGAGAGAGGCTTTTGTCGTGTTGTTTTGTTTTTTTCATGCGTCCAGGCGCCTCAATTACCTGTACGAAGCACGTACGGGGGAAGAGGTAATAGGGAGGGGAGGAATTGGCTGGCAATAGGCCCCTCAATTGCGTTGCAGCGCTTCGCCAGCTTGCCCCAACGACGTATGTTGTCGCTGCAGAATACGACGTATGCTCTATGCTCTAGTATTAATATGACATTAATAGAGCGATGGTACATGTATGACTTTGTCTTTGTATGGGCCATGGAAAGCATACTCCGTGCTCCCTACTCCCTACTCCGTAGTAATACTCCGTACATGAAACAAGTAGCAAGATCATGTCGTTTCGATTCCTTTCCTTCCATGGCGAATTCATACATGAAGTCCTCATATTCCCAAGTTTCTTTTCATACCTAGTCTTCACAACTCGATCAGAGGTCTCTTCCTTGGGAGCTTTCGTGGGTATCAATCATATTTCTGACCGTTCGGTTCTTCTTAAAAGACCTGTAGACGAGGCGAGGGCCATGGAGACGATGATGTGGCAGAGCAACTTAGCCATGAGCTGATCGTAGGCTGTGAAAACCTCATCGTGGATTCTTTTTCTCGGCCGAAGATGCCTCATCTTGTCGGTGTCCGCTTTGAACATGGTGAGCGCTATGGCTTTGGGAATGTGAGTGATGGTGAGTGATGGGTACCATGGAGTTGGATTTGGTTCTGATTCCCATTCTGACCATGATGTACTACATGTCTATGAAGTGTAGGAGATGACAGTAAGTTGAATTGCTACCTCCGTAGAGTAAGTTTCCCACTGAAGGCGTTCAAGATTGAATACAAGGCCTTCCTTTAAGTACATCTTTAATCATATTCATATGCTATGCTTTGAGAACAGTCTCTTCACGTGGTTATCCGTAAGTACATCTTCAACTTTGTGCCTCCCTCGACGAGGTTGTCTCAACGCTTGGACTCGAGTACTTACTCGTACTCGTACGCACCCCACACCATTGAATCCAGTCCCATGTATTAATACTCCGTACGTACCTCCGGACAAGGCGGACAGGGGTTAAGCGCCTGCATGGTCAGAATGGCCACTCAGGGAACGATGCTCCCGGGGATGACTCGCCAGCTATGTGCCTACTGCCTTGGCGTCTATTCGTGTCATTCTGCTCTGCTTATCCGCATTGCAGCATTGCAGCATTGCAACACTGCAGCATTGTTTGAATGCTTGGGCGCCCTTTCTCTGGAATACGAACACGCATTTCCTGTATCATCTACTCCGAGAAATGCCCTACTTCATCCTTAGACTCAGGTAACGTGGCAGGTCATGTACCTACTCGTACTTTCAAACCCATCCGAAAGCCCCTTGGTGGATCCCTGCCAGATCTGGGAGGTGTGCGAGGTCCTACGGATGCATGATGCCGTTGGCCGTTGCCAGCACGATAATACCTGTCATTGATAAACAACTAGTTGCTCATGCAGATCTCTCTCTTGTTGAAATTGTCCGGTTCGAGTCGTTACTGGGCAGCAGACAGCTACCCCGTACCTGTACTCCGTACTCGTATTATTACATTTTGATAAGCTGCAATCCTCGTCCACGAGAACTCGTACCAACCAGAAATCAAAGGTCCATTGTGTATGTTCCTGCGCATGCATCTTATGCATATATTCATAACGTCGTGACGCACTCTGTCGAGTGTTCCGTATTAAGCATCCACCATTTTGACATCCGCCTTGGCACCCTGCCCGACAGACAGTGAATCCTTCCGGTCCCCAGTCTGACTCTCCTCCGTGATGGCATCCCCATCCACATCCATGTCCACTACAGCACCATTGGTCTTTACCACGGCACCTAGTACGATGGCCTCTTGATGCCTGTACACTCTCACCGTCTTATCCTGCCCGGCACTGACCATGGTCGGTCCATGGACATCAATCCAGAAGCACACGCCCTCATGCTGCCCATCGAGGCGCTGAAGCACCTTCTTGGTGCCAACATCCCAGAGCACCACGCCACCGTCCTCGCTAGCCGACGCGACAAAGGGAGCCAGAGAGGCAGGGTCCTTCCCGTCAGGGTTGTCATCGCTGCTGCTGTTGTTGCCGAGAACGCCAAAACACCCTCCCACGGAAAACTTCTCGTTCCGGTGACCTTGGTATGTCTTCTTGACCGTGCCGGACACATAATCCCACAGGCGAATACAGTTATCCAGGCTCGAAGCGAGGACGAAGCGACCGTTGGGGGCGAAGCAGACGTTTGCGACGGCGGGGTTGTCTTCGTGGACGAGGGTGCGGAGGCACTGGCCAGTTTGAGTGTCCCAGATGCGGCTGCGGCAGTCAGTCGGTCAGTACAGCTGTCGTCTCTGTATATATGGATGGGGTTTGTAGAAGGAAGAACAAGGTTAAAGAACAAGAACTCACATAAGCCCATCAGTAGAGCAACTGACTACGAGGGTCCCATCCCCCGAGAAGCCAATCCCACCCACAGGGTCACTATGCGCCGGCAGACTCCTCATCAGCCTCCCCGCCCTCACATCCCACAGAAACACGGCCTCGTCATATGAACCGCTGGCTAGGACATTTCCCTTAGGCGAAAACGCCAGGCAGTGCACGTAGCTGTGGTGGCCCCTCAGCGGCGCCATGTCGAGGTCACCCTTTGCCGCGGCCGACGCCGACTTGCGCGTCGTCGTCTTGGGCCGACCCGTCACCCGGTCCCAGAAGCGTATCGACTTGTCGTCTGAGCCGCTCGCCAGCGTGCCGCTGTCTGGGCTCCACGCCACGCAACTCACACCAGCCATGTGGCCCACCAGTGTGTCCATATGTGCGCCTGTTGCGGCGTCCCAGACCTTGACGGTCGCGTCGGCCGACGCCGAGGCTATGAAGCGTCCGTCTGGGGAGATGCGGACCTGCGACACAGGGCCCTCGTGCCCGCGCAGAACCAGCCGGGGGCGGTAGTCGGGGCAGAGTCGACGTGTCTGCACTTGCGCTGCTGACGTTGCTGCCTCGGCTCCTGCAATGGCTTCAGGTTCGGGTGAGAAGTATTCAGATGGTGCTGAGGAGGATGATGGGGGTGAGCGCGAGGCGCGGCGGTGGGCCTCCCTGGTCCTGCTACGGCTGCTGTTCGATTCGCCGTCGCCGTCGTCGCCGTCTTCATTCGAAGGGCGGGCGCGTCGAGCGGGGACGTCAGCTGCCCATCGGGTCGGGGACTCGCTTTCTGTCCTGCGCCGCTTCTGACGCCCTGCGTCATCATCTGATGATGCGGGTACCATGGTGGGTGGCTGTGTGGGTGGTGGGTGGTGGTTGTGGGCGTTGAAGATGCGATGGTGGTGCAGCTTTCCAGTCGGTGGGGGGAGAGAAGCTCCATTTGCAGGGGTGACGCGTGCGGTTGGCAGTTGCACCAGACTCAATTCAATACCAGCCGCCCAGAGCTACAGGTCTACGACTTACAAAACCGAGAGTACCTTAGCAAACAGCAATCCATTTCGATTGACAATGCCATTGAATCGGTTGATATGAAAATCGGCAGACAATAAAATATTGGTCCTTCATATCTGTGCCATAGAGTCTTGAGATGCAGTGCACTTGCCTTGTAAGCCAGAATCCCATGCAGCTTCTTGACATCATTCGTGGCTGGAGACAAGCAACCAACCCTATACCAACTCCTCAACTCGCAACTTTGAGACGTCAAAACGAGAGCCGGCATCTAGTGCACTTGTAGTATCCATATACGGAGAGATGCATCCATACAACCAATACTACGACTCTATGAGAAAGACCAAGCACGCCACCTACAAGGCCTTCGACGCGAGCATATTGAGGCTATTCCCGGCCCTGGCAAGGACCAGAAGGCATCCCACGAGCCAGGCAGCCAGGTTGCCAGGGTAGGATTCTCGAAACACGCATTGCTCCCGTGGCTGCTTACGACGCCCGAGAGTCAGCCGGTGGCGCAACGGCATAGAGGGGACGCCAAGGCGAGTAACAAAATCATGCGCCTATTCGTAGTGACGACTCTGACAAGGCATGAACAAGGGAAGGAAAAGGGAAACACCAGGACAGAAACGACCAACATACAGCGGGATACCCGGGAGGTGGGAGGACGCCTTTGGCGTGCCCGACCATGGTCATTTGAAGACTGCAGCTGCAGCTAATAATATCGGTAAGGCTGGTTGGCGGGCTCGCGACTGGAAGCACGCGCCGAATACGAGGATACGAGCAAGCGAGGTTGAATGAATCTGCAAGGCACCAGCCAACGGCACCAACGGTGAGGAGACGCAACAGCCAACAGGAGAGGAATACGCTATTACTTGGTACTTTGTAATACTTCCCCGTCCTCCGCACTCGTACTCTGTACGGAGTACCGACATTGAACAGAGCGCCAATGGTGAGATACACGTGCATGGTGGCATACGCCATACTCGTACATAGTAAGGCAAATGGGCACATATACACACCACTATGCAAGTATTAATTAATACTTCGTACTCTTGCTGGCTCTGCTCGTACCGGCTCTGCTCGTAATACCGGCTCGCCTCGTACCGTATTACAGCGCTTAACGAGTGGTGGGCTGCGCCTCGTCGTTGTCGGTCGAGCATCGCCATTTCAGGCAGTGGCCGGCAGGGCGGGCCCCGCAGTTTATATGGCCGATGGCCAAGGCCCATGGGTGGCACAGGGCCAGACCCAATGCCCATGGACGGCCTCCAGGCTGTCAGGCTTCCAAGCTTCTTCCGCCCACTGGATGGAAGCGAGCACCGCCGAGCAGGCGGGCGGGCGGCAGAGCGATGGGGCTTGGGGGAGGGGAGGGGGGAGGGGGGGGACGCGGCGATGGTCTGGCCTGGGCCTTGGCGGTCCCCTGTTTGGGCGTCGCTCAGCCCCGAGGCGGCATGCTGCCAAGTTTCCATCTCGGTCCCGTTGGCCCTTGGGTGACAGGGGTTGTGGATCGTGCCGTCTTTTCAGTCTGTGTCTGTGTCTGTGGCATAATGAGACGAAACGAATCTTTAACGATGAGGAAACAGGGCTTCCCTTGAAGAAGAAGAGAGCAACTGCCAACAAGAGCAAAGTTGAAGTTGGCATTGAACTGTTTCTGACTATGCAAGTGACATTACAGTGTCTGCTACTCCGTACAGACACTTTGCTCGTACCTGCGCAGAAACTGCCGACGGGTACCTGACGATCCGGGCGGGGCAAACCTGACTGTACCAGAGTCTCGTCGGTCAATCAGACAATCAGACAATCAGACAATCAGAACGCACAGCGCACGACGCACAGGGCGACAAGACCGAGAGTCGCGGTCCCTGAGATCCCTGAGCACTGTGAGCAGTGAGTCCCATGGTGTCATCCATTCACGGCTCGCGGGCCGACAGGATTGCAGGATTCTATTGGCAGTCCGGGTTGCTGGCAGAGGTACGGAGTACTCGCAGAGACCGACAAACTGGAGACGCCAGACGGAGAGGCGTGAGAATACGAGGATACGAGTGCTTATTGCACACTTGCTGCTACGCGTACGCGCTGTACGGTGGTATTACTTTACGAGACCAACTGTACTTACGAGTATTACCTGCCTGAAATCACAACCAACTCGATTATCCTCGATCAGGTTGTATTCGCATTCGTCGTATTTGTCTGTACTCCGCACTCGGGTTGTTTGCTTCTTTGTTTGCTCCTTACTATGGACATGTTGGTTCCAAATGGCGCATCGCATGCATGAGAGCTCGTGCTAAAGCGTAGAAGCCTGAAGCGCTGCCCGTTGCGGCAATGGCCGAGCAGGGCTCGACACAAGTGACAAAAGAGAGGAGAGCAAGGGAAAACTCGAGCAAAAGAAAAGAGGCGTCCAGTAATACCGGAGCAGGCATTTACGAGCAGACTATTAGTAGAGTATTGGCGGTAATAAGAAAAAAGTGGTGTACGAGCATTAGCGCCAGCGGGCATTCGAGGAGCTGCGGCGTACTTACGGCAGTACAATGAATGGTACGAGCCGCCCGCCCAGCAATGGCGCGCGAGCTGAGGGGCTTGTGGGCTTCCAAGGCTTGCAAGAGTTACGATGGCTTGGCAGAGGCGGATGCAGTCATCAATTGAGAATGATTAATGCTTTGCGAGATGGATTTTTCTGGATCTGGCCAGGGGGTGGGAGGCTCTCTATTACGGAGTACGAGTAATACGGTAGTGGGAGGAGGCCCGAGAGGCTCGAAGAGACCTGGAGAGACAAGAGAGGGCTTGGAGGCCAAAAAAAGAGACCCATGGAGTTGGAATGGAGTCCCTGACGTAGGATTGTCTGTCCTTGAAGCTTGTTCCCTTGACGATGATGGGAAGCGAGGGACATGTAATACTACGAGTAGGACTCCCTAGTAATAGAGGAGATCAAGGAGAGTCAAGGAGAATAACCATCATCATGGTTCCCTTGCATGTTGCGTCATGAACAAAGGCCCCCCCCCCTAGGAACCCAAGCAACCAGGCAACCAACTCCATCTTCAACTCAGCCAAACCGGAGAGAGACAGAGAGACAGAGGACAACTACAGCGCATAAAGTACTGTATAGACAAGAGTAGAGACCCAGAATGGAGACGGAGACGAAGAATGGAGACAAGAGAGGTACGTACTTGTGGAGAGCTAAGTACATGATGTACTCTACTACTACTAGGAGTACTCGTACTCCATAGTAATACTCCATAGAAAGTAAAGTACAAGGAGACAAAGGACAGACAAAACAAAACGCCCCTGACCATGTGGACCCGCGGAATAATTAGCCAGGACCACTCGAGTGTAAGAGTCCAACGTAGCATTGGCCTTGCTTCCCCTCCCATTGCCTCTTGTGACTGGCAAATGGTCCCATGGACCGTGACCCATGCCATGGGCCATGAGCCATGGACCACTCGCTCCCACTCAATGGAGCCCCGGTCCTGCGAGGAGAATTAATAGAGTCCAGGCAAGGTTGCCATCGCCAGGATTGTTGGCCCCTCCTCAAAGAAGCCAATCCTTTCAATCTGGGCCCCCCCTGCTAGTCTCGTCTCCATCCCTGTTGTCTGCATTGCATGCTCTCCCTCTCGTCTCCCATCGCTCCCAACTGGCAACAGGCGTGTGTGTGTATGTGTGTGTTGCGGTTGTGGTCGGTGTCTCCATCCATCTGGGCTCTTGGCTCTTGGCTTTGGCTCTTGGCTTGCCGTGTGTTTTGCCTCCAAATATCAATGGCGGCCCCCCCCGCCACACTCTCACTCCCATTCTTGCTTTTCCTCCTTCTTCATACCAGTCAGTCTCGGTCAACTTTGAGTCACTCTTTTTGCTCAACACTCCTTTCGTGATCCATATACCTTCAAGTATATATCACTGCCCACACTCGTTCTTAAAAAACCACACTCACTTTTCCCAACCACACACTCTTTTTCCAAACAACACACGCTTCCTTTAAGCAACCACACAAACCATCAAGATGCGCTCCTCCTTCGCCTCCCTCCTGGCCCTCGCCGCCACTGCCATCGCCCAGACGGCCGGCTTCGACCCCATCTACACCCCCTCGGACAGCGAGGTCGTCCCCGCCGGCTCCGTCTACAAGGTCACCTGGTCCGCCCCGGCCAAGTACAAGGACGTCAAGGTCGCCATCAGCCTCATCGGCGGCGCCAGCCAGGCCACCCTCGTCCCCGTCTCCACCATCGCCACCGGTGTCTCCAACTCGGCCGAGCAGTACCAGTGGACCGTCGCCGACAACCTTGGCGACGACGCCATCTACGGCCTCGTCTTCAAGGTCGAGTCGGACGAGTCTGTCTTCCAGTACTCGCAGCCCTTCAAGATCTCGGGCGGATCCGTCAAGTCCTCCAGCAGCTCCGCCGCTGCCCCCGCCACCACCTCCGCCGCCGTCTCCGAGGCCGCCAGCGAGGTCATCAAGACCGTCGACGTCGGCACCAAGACCGTCACCGACTGCCCCGAGTCCTCTGCCACCACTGCTCCTGCCACCACCCTGTCCACCGTCACCAGCCCGGCCGCCAGCAGCGTCTTCTCCAAGCCTATCCCCTCGGTCGTCCCCCCTCCCGTGATCCCCAGCTCGGCCGTCCCCGTCGTCTCGCCCACCACCACTCCCGGCTACTACACCCCCACCCCTACTCCTACTCCTACCACCATCCCCGCCTCGCCCGTGCCCACCGCCGCCGGTGTCCGCGTCGCTGTCGGCCCTGCCGTCGCTGTCGGCGCTGCCCTCATGGCCCTCGCTGCCTTCTAAGTGGAGTCATGTGTGAGTGAGCGACTGGGTGGGGAAAATGTGTTCATGCTGGAGGAATGATTGCTGTTGTTTCTTTGCGTGTCTATTTTAATTCTCATTGTTGTCGAGACAACTATTACGTATATATTGAATATATGTGACTTTACATTTCACCTTGGCCTCTCTATGCATGCACTTGACTGTCGTAGTCTGTTCTCTCATTCTTCTATGCTGTATTCTGTTGCTGCTATGTCTGTACCTTTCTATAGGGCTGATTCCATGTAATACCTTGGCATCATTACACTCTGTATGCCAACATACATGTACATAGTGCTTCGTACATATATGTAATTGTCCCGCCAACATTTGCTGCAGAGACAAAACCTTCAAACCATCTAGTCCCTACATTCCGTGTCTCTCCATCACCGTCATCGAAGCTCGACCCTCAATGATAGTACAGACATGCACCCCGCCTCCAGCCGCCATGTCCCAGCCAGTCGTGGAATGTGAAACACGTACTCGCCCCATCGGGAAGGGCGCAAAGCCACGAGATCGCGCGAAGGACCCACAGCCTGGACTGGACTCTCTGACTGTCTTGAACTCTTGACCCCGCGGATACACTGGACACAGACGGGCACGGGATACACGCGCAAAACTTAGGCTGAAGCTATTCCCCAGGGGCTCGTCTAGTCTACCTGTATTTACTTTATAGCATTTGCCCGGGGGGCTGTACAAAGCGCGACTATTGGTGGCGGGCATGCAATTGTATTGCATTGGTGCGCGAAATGACGCTATGTGATGTGACTACCTACTCCGTACCAGCCTCGCTACCAGCCTTGCGACATCCACCAGCCCGGCCGTCTCACGCGACGTCGCATGCCACGCATCTCGCCATCGTGTCTCGTGGACATTCCAGACCTGTTTCACCACGGTGTCTTTTTCCTTGTTCTTGGCCTCATTGTCATCTCGTGCCTGTTATTCATAATTCAGTTCGCTTTTGTCTGCTCCCCTGTCGAATCAGGTTAATTTCCGCGACTCTTCAATTCATTCTTGTTCCCGTCGCTTTGGTTCTGCCTCTGTCTCGGGTGGCGTCATCCATCCGTTGTGAGGCCGAGCAAATGCAGGCGTAGCGAGGACAGAGCCGCCGGCAGGGCCGTCGGGGGCAAAGGCACGAGTTTCCAGAACCGCAATGTTTCTTCAATGTTTGATCAACATGTTTCCTTTCCTTTAGTATAACTGTTTCGTTCAACGGGTATAGGACAAACAACCAGAACTAGCGTCAACGCCAACGATCTTGCCAGGACAGAACAAAGAAGAGCAGGAACAAATATCATATGATATATTCAAAAGAAAAATGGCTAGTAAAATATCAATGCCCGCCCACCTGCCCCCTAGGAATAGGCGGGATCCAACAGACAGCAACGTTGAGACCGAGCTGCATGATACCAATGACCCAAAGGGCCGTGGCATACCCGTTGCCGCCACCGACGAAGCGGAAGACAATGGCAAAGATCACACCGCCGAGGTTTCCACCCGCACCCGTGGCGCCTGAGACGATGCCGTTCGCAAAGGGGTGCACATGGG
The DNA here is from genome assembly GCA_900188575.1 of Geosmithia putterillii. Lineage (NCBI taxonomy): Eukaryota > Fungi > Ascomycota > Sordariomycetes > Hypocreales > Bionectriaceae > Geosmithia > Geosmithia putterillii. Next base: position 1,122,881 of record FYEU01000308.1, on the reverse strand, counting down.
GCACGAGGCCAAAGTTGGCTCCGTTCCCCAGTTCGTGGAAGATGGCCACCAGGGCGATCAGCCCGACGAGCAGTCCGATGGTGGACCCGTCCGATGCCGAGGGGTCGACTCTGCCGACAATGATGAGCGTCACGCCCGTAGCCACGCCGCAGACCGTCACCCATGCCTTCTTGGCCCACAGGCTACGACCCGTGCGGCGGTACACCACGTCAGAGACGATGCCACCAAGTGGGCGGGTGATGACGTTGAGGAAGCCAAACGTGGAGCCGTAGTGGCCGGCCGCCGTCTGGCCCAGGTGCGGGAAGTTGTGCGTGAAGTAGGAGCTCACAATGGCGTTAAGGGCTAGCTCCCCGCCAAACGAGCAGGCGTATGTACATATGTGGAAGAGGGTCTGTGGTGAGAGTAGCACAGCCAGGGCCTCACGTGGCGTCGGGCGTACCACTGTCTCGCCTGCTGCCGTCTCGTACGCCTCAGTGCGGCTCACGGGAGCCTCCCTGTCCGACAGGACATCAACGTTTTTGTCTGAACCGGCCTTTTCCTCGTCGGACGAGGCCGGTGCGGTGGGTGCGGCGGGGCGGTCCGTCACCGCACCGGGGACGTCTATGATGATGCCGTCTTGCGTCTCTCGCAGACCGTGCGCCGCCATGTTCTCGCGGATCCGGGTCTCGCGCTCGCCCCAGCTGCCGAGGGGCGACTCGGCACACAGGAGTAGCATGCTGACACCGCACACGGCGAGGCAGACGAGCGGCACCACAAAGGTGACCCTCCATGCTTTGTGCTCCGACATGCCGCGACTGTGCACGAGAGAGTCAAAGATGGCTGGCATGATGACGTATGTCAGTCCACCGCCCGCGTTGCCCCATCCACCGGCAATGGCGTTGGCCGTGCCCACGACGTTTTTGTCGAAGAAGCCCGTGCACCAGACCTGACAGGGCACGAATGTGGCGCCCAGGACGCCGATAAAGAAACGGCACACGTACAGGCCCGAAGCACCCTTGACCAGCGGCGCCATGCCGATGGGCAGGCAGCCCACCAGCAGGAGACCGCCATACACGTTGCGAGAGCCAAACTGGTCGCACAGCGGGCCGACAACGAAGCGCAAAAAGAAGGTGGCCACCAGAGACACAATGTTGGAGTTGGCCACCTGTTCCGGTGTCAGGTCAATATCTTGGGCTATCGTCTCAGACAGGAGAGGTGGAAAAGTGTACCTAACGCGGTCAGTCAGTGACATGGCCAAGTACATGTAGCATGCAATATAGTACACATGGCACTGTTATCATATAATGGAGTGGGATAAAGGAGCTTACCACGCCCAAAAGGCGAGCATGAATCCCAGCCATGAGAAGAAAAAGACCCGGCCGTACGGGTCGATGGGGTTGAGGATGGGGATACTCCTGGCCTTCTTGTTGATGGGGTTGACCTCGGGGGCCTTCCAGAGGAGGGAGACTTCGAAGCCCATGGCGACAAAGGAAGACCAAGCACAGTGATGAGATGCTGGTCAAGATGTAGGACGGTAGGATCTTGTCTGAGATCGCGTTGCTGCTACTTCTGCTTCTGCTCTGAGCGGGAGACTGACGAGAATCCGAGACGATACGCCGCCTCCTTTATAAGACTGGTCTGGTTGTCGACAGCGCTTTGCCGGGGCGGTACGTGCATCTCCGAGAGCAGGGACAAGGGGGGCGCGCGAGCCTAATCTGCATAACAGGCATGTCCTGCACACCCGCAGCTCGCATCAAGCAGATTGACTGGCCGGGGGGACTGGTAGGGACGGCCCCCGTGTGCTGGCTGTGCTGCGTCTTGGCCAAGTTGCCAGGATGTGCTGCCTCCGGTCCCTCTCCCCCCCTACTCGGGGCCAATACTGAGGAGCCGATAAGGCCCAGTTGATCGACCGTGCGCTGGGGTCCAATGGAGCGTAGTCGCAGATACCATGACGTTGCTCGTATGTGTGATATGGTGGCTCGTTCAAGCAACTTGCTTGAAGCTGGAAGATGGGGTAGCAGCCTCAATGTCTGTGTAGCGTTTGAGTCTGCCACCGTCTGGAGTGATGACCTCGTAGTAGCACCAGGTGCCACAAGAAAGAAGACGGGAAGGCCAGAAGGCTAGGCATGAATATCGTGGATGACAAACCCTCCCGCCGTCGTGTACCATGTAGCGCTCCCAATGACAATGCCCGACAAGGACAATGTCAGTGCCAGTGTCAGTGTCAGTGATTTGCCTTCCCCACGGAGCACGGCAGCTAGAGCCTAGGAGACAAGAGCATGCAACCGTGGGTCCTCCCGGGGTCCAGTCTCGAAGAAAACCAACGGTTAGGAGAGTCAAGACAGTTGCGGGCCTGGGATGGAGGCAGGGCAGAAATGGTGTGTGCGAGTACCCGTACAGGCATAGGTAAGGACGTGCAGGCTGCAACCCATCCTGTGTGCTTATCGCGCTGCAACCCCCCGTGGGCGGACGGGACTCACGGGAGGGTCAGCGGGGGTTCCACAGGGAGGAAAGATAAGGCAGACGGGTTCGCACTGAGCGGGTGGTTATCTCTGGAAGTCTGGGGTACCGTTTTCCGCGGAAGTGCGCCGGAGTAGCTTGTTTTCTTATTTCTTTTGTCTGTCGGTCATGTCTGATTGTTTCTCATTGTCAGATACCGGCCAAAGAGAACATTGAAGTTGAGCGGTTGAACTGCTTGTCGTCAAGATATCATCTTGGGCAACTTACCATGCACCCATGGCAGCGCAGCCGAGGCTATGCACTCTACAGGTACAAGGATCAGCAGTGTCAACGCCGCAAAGTTGGTAACTACTACTACTTGGTACTCTGTACGGAGTACGAGTAGTTCCTTGGCACGAGTTGGTGCCATGTCTTATGGCACAGCAACTCGTGTCTCGTCCGAGCATGTCACTCGGTGGTGGTTTGGGACCCGGGACACGACAGAGACCTGCACATACGTCCATCAACCATCCTCGACTGTATATTCAGATGGATATACGAGTATAGCAGGCTGACAGGACTTGTTTGATGGATTGCACAGAGTACCACATTGTGGTCTGTAGCATGGTGCTATCACGACGGCCATCATCAACGCGTCGGATACATGCGAGACCATCTTCTGACCGGCCGAACTGAAGACTCTCTTCCCGAACTGAAGACTTGAAGAAAGCAGCCTGGCCGCTCTGCTGAAGCTCAGTTCTCGCTCGGCTCTCGCATTCCACGACGACGGCCCACGGACCATGAGGCTTCCGGCCCAAGTCTGCTTGGTAAATGGTAATTGGCCGTGACTGACTGGGCGGCCGTGCGGGTCCCAATCGTGTGCCGCTGTTTGTCCTGCTGACTCACCCACCAAAGGACGAATTGCGATTCTGCTATTCGTACAAATGGAAGTGCGACTACTCCGTACAGAGTTCAGTTGGAGAGAGTTCACACACAGTCGAACACTAAACCCAAAAAGGTAGGCGGGGCATTTTTCTGCTTTCAGGGTCGTCGGTGCTGAGTTTTTTTCACTCGAGCCAGTCGACGTCAGTAACGAGGTGGGACACACGAAAGCCAGTGACACATTCTGACTCTGGATCAGCAATTCACAGCCTCTTTTTCCCTTTTCTTCCCTTTCCCTTCTATTCCTTCGTTTTTTGGTCAGACCCATAACCTACAGGGCTGATCCTCTTCTGCCTGTTTATTCTGGCGGTTGTCTTCTCTCTCTCGACCCTCCCCTCCCTCCCCCCCACCTCAACACCCAGTCCAACTAGTAGACTTACACCTGGGTGACTGTGAGTTATATCCGGTCTTTGGACTTGATCCCCCGCGCCGTCGATCGAATTCTGACCCCTCTATGCATGGCAGACCCAATATCTTTTTCTCTAGTCCCATACCGAAACCAACCTTCGACCTTCATAATGGCTTCGCAAGAGGTTCCCAAGACCTGCAAGGTCATCACGGCCGACACCATTGCCAAGGGCCTGCTGGCTGAGGTGCGCGACACTCTGGAGAAGATCCAGGAGAAGGGCAGCGGGCAACCGACCCTGGCGGCTTTCTTGTCCAACGGGGATCCCTTTGCCGAGAAGTACGCCGAGTGGTCCAAGAAGACTTGCGAGGATAAGTGAGTCTTACCCGTCCCTGTCCTGGCCCCCAAGAGAACCCCGCGTCTATGGTGGGGTAGAAAAGAAGGGGAGGTGAAGTTGTGTATGCATGATGTGCTAAGACATGGGTAGCGGCTTCAAGTTTGACCTCCGGTCGGTACCAAAGGACAGCCTCGAGGAGGAAATCATGAAGGCCAACGAGGATGACGACGTTGACGGCATCATTGTCTACTACCCCATCTTCCCCCAGAACCCGAGCCACGACAAATACGTGCAGGAGACGGTGGACCTTGCCAAGGACGTCGAGGGCATGCGCCACAAGCACCTGTACAACATGTACCACAACGTGCGCTTCCTCGACCCGCCCGAGAACCGCAAGAAGTCCATCCTGCCATGCACGCCCCTCGCCGTTGTCAAGATCCTCGAGCACCTGCAGATCTACAACCCCATCCTTGCCTCCGGAAACCGCCTGTTTGGAAAGACCATCACCGTCATCAACCGCTCCGAGGTCAACGGGCGCCCGCTGGCAGCCCTGCTGGCCAACGACGGCGCCACCGTTTACTCGGTCGATATCACGGGGGTGCAGCTCTTTACGCGTGGCCAGGGCATCAAGCAGCCTCGTCACCAGGTCGAGGACAAGGGAGGCTGGGGGCTCGAGCAGTGCCTGCCCATCAGCGACGTTGTTATCTCGGGCGTGCCTTCGGAGGCGTACAAGGTGCCCACGCACCTGATTCGCGACGGAGCGACGTGCATCAACTTTTCGTCGCACCGCAACTTTGATGGCCCTGCTATCAAGGAGAAGGCGTCGCTGTACGTGCCGTCGGTGGGTAAGGTGACGATAGCTGCACTGCTAAGGAATCTTGTGGTAAGTCATGCGTATTCCCTCCCGCCCTCTTTGGGTTGTCGTCTTGCTGTTGCTGCTCTGAATGCTAATCATATCGCCAACAGCGCCTTATCGCCAACCGCCCCGCCAAGGACATGTCGGAAAAGAACGACATCTCGCAGGCGAGGAATGAGGCGTTTGCCGACGACTGAGGATCGGACACCTAGACAGGTCAAGCCGAGTCGAGCGAAGCTGGTGGTCATATCGGGTGTTATCATTGGGTTATAAAAAAGACGATAGAAGCACATATATATAAAAACAGAATCTGAGGGTCGGAATTAGGCACACAAAAGCAAAATCAACGGGCTGTTTCCCCCCGTTTCTGCTTCCCCATTATGGGTGTAATGTTTTAGTCAGTATGGATAGAGGAACATTGAAGGAAGGAGGGAAGAAGGATGAAGAAGGATGAAGAAGGATGAAGATTGATGGAGATGGAGGTGGATGGTGGCATATGGAAGGAGCCGTCAAGCGCTGAAAAGGGGGAAAGAGCCTCCATTACTTCAGCCATTGCCTCAGCGCAGTGCTTCAGTACTTTCAGCGTCTCAGTAGGTACGCTCCACTGACTGCCCGGCTGTCCACAGCGGACATCGTCCGCCGTACAGCGTACGGGTGTGACCGTACCATTAGCAATATTGTCATGTCCCATCCAATGGGATCACTCTACTCGTATGACAGGGATTAGATCCCGAAATGAGGCGCTGCGGGACACAGGAGAAGACAGGGGTACGATTCGAACACTCCAACTCGAGAGCCTACGAAGTGCGAAGCACAGGTGCAAGTCGACGGATCAAAGAGCACCCACTGAGAGACGCTGGAGGCTGGGGTCTTGGATCCGTCACCTGCGTCGAGTGCCGGGTCACGCGTCAGAAGAGGGGCTTTGCAACGTCTTGGGGGCTAATTCTGGCCTGCCCTCTGCCTCAGGTCAGTCGGGACAGGTTGAAGATGAAAGAGTTTGAAGACTCCCCTGCCTGCTTGATCGATCATGGGCGAATCTTGGATGAGGATTGCGTTGCGCTGATGCACGGTCCTCTCAGCCCAGCCTCGAGGTACGGAGTACCGAGGGCTGGCTGGCTGGCTGGCTGAGACGACGGGACAATGCAAGGAGACGACAAAGAGAAGAAGGCTGAGAAAAGAAGATGGCTGCAGCTACAGCGCATGCATACGAGCAGTACCCGTAATTGACGGATTGACTGGCTGTACCAATAGGCCTACGAGAAGAGCATTCACGGTTCAGATGATGTGCATGCGCAATTTGCTGCATCGTGCAGAGCCACATGCTAGATGGGTCCGGGAGGGCTCCATCAGACCAGTCGGAGTCTATCAGGTCTCAGGAGGGCATTCATCGGGCCATCAGAGGGCATGTGGACATGCAGACGAGGGTACGACGGTGACGGCCAAGGCCCAAGTGCGTTGGATGGATAGACGTTGAGTCTGGTCAGAGTCTGATGAAACATGACAGCCTATCCGTCGCTCCCCAACCTGGAGTTCTCGAGAAGTAGGTACTACACGAGTGCGACTGGGTACAAACACTTAACCCCTGACGATGCAGTCGTTAGTGCGGGCAGTGATTGAAGCCACCGGACTCGGGTCCAAGCCTGGGGGGCGAGGGAGCCTTCAAATGCTGAGGCTGGACAAGGAGCCAGTTATAGCACTGATGATGTGTACGCATGGAACAGAGCCATTAGGCAAATAATTGCAATATCAATGCCGCAAGTACGGATACAAGTACATAGTATTACGGAGTAATAGAGCAGCAGTACTCGTAGAGCAGTACAGGTATTAATAGTAGTCCATTAGGAGTCAAGGCCGGTACCTGCATCACCAACCCCGGTCGGCCCCAATATCGTGCTGTTCAACATCTGTAGGAGCCCAGTAGTTCTGGTACGTTGTGGTTTGTATCCATGTACCCATGTACTATCTTGTACCTTTGATCCTCGTACAGGCACAGATGTATCCAAGTTTTCCGGTAGGGTACGGAGAAGTACATCTGAGAAGACTCAAGAGTACCCCGTACAGAGTATTACGGAGTAATAGAGCCAAGAGCGTAGTCGTGGACAAAGAACTGGAGTCTTTCCTATGAGTCCCCGACTAGTCCAACGCCAAAAGTCGGCACTCTTTCCAGCTTCGTCACTCTAAACCTCGACTTGCTGGCGCTGTCATCTTGACTCGTACCTTCTTGTTCCATTTTTCTAGCCTCGTCCTCCTCATCCACTTCCACCTCGACTGTCTCACCTTTGTTTCTCTCTCTCGTTGCTTCTGGCCTTGTGCTTCCTTTTCCGACCTCTAGGTCTGCGACAATTCGACGACAATCCCCAACTGCCGCTTTCGACCGTTTGTCTCTCCGCCTCTCCCCCAAGCGTATACACACGGCCGCCGCCCCCCCTTAAAAAAAACTTGGCCAAATCCGACCGACCACTCGACTTCTGTTTGCGCCGGCCGCTCTCCCGCCACAAGAGGCAGCTACGCTGTACGGGGCCGGCCTTGTCCATTTTCGCTTTCGCTTTCGCTTCGGGATCCCTTGCTGCTACAACCCTGCTTCCTCCCGACCTTGCTTCTTGACGGCTTCTCTGCTCACTGCTCGCTCATGGATGCGCGCCGCTCTACTACTATCTGACCACGACCGAGTCTGCGATTTGCGATAGCTATTACCACAAGAATACATTGAACGAGGCAAGATTGGTCTGGGAGTGACCCATCGACAAGCACGCAGGCAGGCGTGGCTCAGCTTGAGAGAGTTCCGGATCCAGCTGGCACACTACTCGACCTGCACGCCGCCGTCGCGACCATAGCACAGACAACAGCCGAGCAACCGACATCTACGACGGCGACTACGACGACACAATGGCCAGCATCCATGATGGCCGTCACCACTACGGCCCCGTCCCCGGCTCGCCAACCCTCACAAACCCCGACATGATCCTTCCCGACTATGACGCGCCCCCATCACCAGACGGCCGCTCCCAGTCCCCCCTCATGTCATGGGCTGACCCGGGGCTCGACCAGCTCGACTTCCAACTGCCTCCCCAGGCAGGGGGCTACGGCGGCGGCTACATGGGCGGTGGTGGCGGAGGAGGTAAGTCGTCGGCGCTGCCGCCCACCGCTGCCACCACCCCCATCATCTATGGCAACGGCACCATGCTCTCTGACATCGGCGAGGTCACCGAGGTTGAGAGTACAGTTGGCGGACCTGCCGGTGGCTCGCGCCGCGCCTCTTCGCGCTACTCAAACTACGCCGAGACCGAGACCTTTGGGCCTTCGGCGGCCAGCACCAACGCCGCCGTCATGAGCAAGGTGCTCGCCCGGAGGACCGCTAAGATGCAGCAGCTACAGAACGGCGGTGGACTGCACCACCGTGAGCGCGAGCGTCGTTCCTCCATCGATTCAACCAGCACAATAACAGACGCCCACGACCAGCGTGCCGCCGCCTTTCCCGACTTTGATGACGACGCTGTCAGCGTCGACGACAGCAGTTTCCAGGGTGACGATGAAGAGAGCATGGCGTCCGAGTACGTCGAGGGCACTGTCCCTGCAGTCCGCGCCTACGAGCAGCTCGAGGGGCGTGAAAATGACGAAGCCAACGACGACGAAACTGGTGATAACGGTTACTCGACTGCCTTTATCAGCAACAGGGCCGAGATGATTCTTGCCACAGCAAAACGCAGGTTGACAGTGAGTCTCGAGGTTTTGGACTACTCCAAAGAGTCGGCATACTGACAATATATATAGGCCATGGAGGGTAACCTTTCGAGAGCAAGGAGTTCTCTCGGTAATTCGGAGGGCTCGACACCGTCGCCGCAGCTCATTGCGTCCCCCAGCGCCGCGGGCATGCGCAACGGTGACATCCCCACAAGCAGCCCTCAGATCTCGGGTCACACCCGCATCAAGAGTGAGGACGGCCCGATGGGCACGCCGCGGCAGCAGCCGACCCACGGCGCGGGAATCACACGATCGGCCAGTGCCCTTGGCGCCGCCGGCGGCTACAGGCAGCCCCCGCCGCGGTTGCGGCGCGATGACCTCGCCTCCCCGACAGGTAGCGGCCGTATGCCACATGGCGTCTCCTCCTTCCCGCTCGACACAGCGCTCGAGCCCCTGGGTGAGGACGAGGCCCACGATACGTGGTCCAACGCCGATAGCCTGCGGGCCGGGCTCCTCCTCAGCCCGACGGGCAGCCTGTTCGCAGGTGACAAAGGCCTCACGCGGTCTGCCTCGGCCGCCCAGATGCGTGACATTCAGGACCAGATGCAGGGGTTGCGCGGCAAGATCTCAACGCTTAGGCAGCAGGCCAGGGCCGACAGCCTCAAGCGCAGGAGCCTGCAAAGCCTGAGGACCCCAAGTCCCTTCACCCACGCCCGCTGGGACCAGGGCCTCATGGAGCCCAACGAGATCCGCGCCTCTAACTCACGCGAGACGACGCCCCCACTGCCCACGCCCACCGCCGCCGACGTCAACGGAGACACCAACAATAAAGATGCGAATGTCGATGATCAAGGCCTTGCAGCAGAAGCGGCAGCAGCAGCAACCACAGCAGCGGCGGAAGAAATGAGCCCCACACAAAACACACCAGAGTATGAAAAGACTGTCAGTAGCGACCGCCGTCCGATGAGCTCGTACTCTTCGTCTTCGAGGAAGACGCCGACTCAGCAGGCCGCCCCGCCAACAGAACACATCGATGTGCCTCGAAGCCCCGAGGAGCAGCAGCCGCAGGATGAGGCGGTGGATATTAGCAATGGCAACGACAACGACGAGGATGACGACAACGACGATGTGCGGACTGAGGATGGAGATTCGTACGAGGACGCCTACGGGCCTTCGGAATACGGCAACGACGACAACAACGTTGCAGACGATGCGTCGGATTGGGCGAGCGAGAGCGGCGAGTCGCTGTACCATGACACGGAACAATTCGCGACATCGCACGAGGACCGCGAGGACGCCTTTGACTACGAGCACTTCTTCCTGCACTCGGCCATGGGCAACATGAGCCGGCGGCGTGACGAGGACGAGTCATCAGCGAGTGACTTCTCCGACGACTCTGTCGAGACAACACGAGGACCCATCCCAGTGGTCGCTGCTGCCCCCGCCACCACGACGCCGACGCCCACCACGGCCACCATGTCGCGGTCAGGTACAGCGGCCTCTTCGCGCACCATGAGCCGTGCGCGGCGATACAGCGGTGACTCGAACGCGTCGGACGAGACGTTTGCAACGGCCAATGACGGCCGTCCGAGCCGTATGTCTGTGCGCGATTCCCGGCGAGGATCCCCCGCTGGCACGCCGTACGAGGAGCTCTCCCCCCTGCGTGAAGTGCGCAGCGAGGACGGGGCCACGTCTTCGCGGCTGTCTGCCAACGACGACGACAACGAATACGATGAGCGGCTGCCCGACATGCCGCCGCCACGACTGCATCTCCACCGGGCGCAGTACTCGACTGCGTCGTCGCTGCTGAGCAGGCCCATGAGCGCCAGTGCGGCGCACCAGGCCAACCGGCTGCACCGCCCGTCAGTCTCATCGTTTGAGTCGGCCGGCACGACGCGCAGCTTTCCCCTTGTCAACAGGCCTAAGGCCTTTTCGCCGCCCCCGTCGGTCAACGTCGCCAACACGACGAGCGTAGGAGGCGTGCTCACACCTGGAGGCTCGCCGTCGTCGGGGAGCCTGCCCGGCGACGAAGGAGTGGACCCGCTGGCCAAGCATGGCGCTAGCAGTGCTCGCGGCGCGGACGCAGAGACAACGGCTGGGGGTGGGCTCCTCCCCCGCACAGCGATGCAGAGTCTACCCCGGGATGATCAGATTGCAGTAGAGAGGCTGGTGGCCAGCCTGGGACGATGCGTGCTCGGGCTGGGAGACGGCGAGGGCAGCCGGGCGGGGTCGGAGCACAGGCTGCTCAGGAGGAGGATCGACGCGGCAAGGAAGCTGCTCGATGGGATGGGCGACGTTGCCAGTCCTTAATACCCCTGGTTTTTATTACTTGGTCATTTTCTTGTGGCACTTTTTCTCCTTCTTGTCTTCTTCTTCTAGGATTCCCTTTTACTTTTTGCTTTGGGCCTTTGATTTGTGTGCCGCTTCTTGCTTCTTGATTCTTGGCTAATACCGTATCCTCGGAGGCTGCGCGCAAAGCGCAAGAGCGCAGTCTATATACCCTTTTTAGTACATGCTTTACACACTTTACTATACTATATGAGCAAGGCAGAATAAACGATTCCATAGTCCATCTTCCATCAACTTTCAGTTCATAAACATTCGTGCCACAGTGTGAGCGCAGCGAAGGCCCCACCCCACAGTATTGACAAGGCACATGTGCTCGCGTAGCGAGGAGAGTCTCTGGCAGGGACGCCGGAGGCAAAATACGCGCAAGGTGTTGGGTAGTATTATTGATCGTTTGTATGGGAGTGTACAGGTAATATTACTGTCCATTTATCTTGCCTCCGGCGGCCGTGCCGTGGACCCTTCTCGCTTCGCTCGTGTGTGGGCTTACTGTAAGCACGTGCTGACCTACACATGGCTGCCAGGTACCGAGGAAATGAAACGGCGATATGAATTAAGAAAGACGGGGCAAAGATGAAGAAAAATGACAGGAATGATCATGGGTGAAGGAATAGCAAGAACAACAAAAATAGCATGAGCAACAAAAGAAAGTCGTTGGTTAGGGCAGTTGGAAACGCGTAGATGGCAAGGCACCGTGTCGGCGTGACCTTGACCTTGTCGAGCATGTGGATGTGGTTGGCCCGAGGGGTCACACCCCCGTCCGTCCCCCCACCACCAATATTTACCACGGGCCACCCATCGGTGAACCCTGCATTTTGAACCCTTTGCCTGTCCTGTCTGTCTGTCCGTCCGTCTGTCTGTCCTCAACCGCCGACACACGCACACCCAAGACCCTGACGCGATCACGACGAGACGAAAATAACGGAGATACGGCACCGCAGAGGAGCAGACGGCACGCGATAAGACACCCGCCGCGAAACAAAACACCACCAGAGTCCTATTTATCCTCATCACCGCCTTCACTGTCCAGCTGGTTAAGCACACGTTACAACTGCTACACCGACACGCGCGACATCAAGACGAGCAACGCACCTACGAGAAAAGAAGAAGAAGACGAAAGACCGTTACGACTGCGGGAGACAAAGCCTACGACAAAGAACGACCCTCCAAAATGGACCCGTCCACTCTGAGCGCCCTCTCGTCGGTCCTCCCGCCGGAGACGATGAAGTACCTCCAGACGTACGTCCTGGGCCCCGAGTCACCGGGCCAGCTTCTTCTACACCGAGCCAGCCGGACGGCGTCGGGGCTCGCGTCGGCGGCGGTGCCCGTGGTGACGCCGTACGTCGACTCGCTTCTGGCGGCCATGGCGGATAACCAGGGCGCGACGGGCCTGGTGGTGGCGCTGGCCGTGGTAACGGCCGTGGTGGTGGTGATGAACTGGCTGCGCAGGCTGTTCATGTGGTGGACGCGGCTGGTCGCCAAGGTGGCGCTGTGGGCCGTCGTCGCGCTCGTCGTCGCGGCCGCGTGGGAGAGGGGCTTCGCCAAGACTTCAAGGGACGTGGTCGTCGCGTCGTCGACACTCGTCGGCTACCTTGCCTCGCTGAGGGATGTGTGGGTGGCTGAGTATAACCACTATGATAGCCAGAGGGTGAGGCGGTGACCTCGGGACCTATTTCCCGTGTTCTCTTTTGTGCGGTCTGTTTTTGGCTCGGTTTGGCTTGGGTTGCCTTTTATAATTACTAGCGGAGTACAATGAGCAATGTTACACATGGTTATCGACTTGTTGTCACAATGTGTGAGCGTAGAGGTCCCCGAAGGAGGGTCGAATCACAAGGGCACACGCGAGCGAAGCGGGTAGGGCCCCCTTAACAGGAGCAAACAACATGAGGCGTTCAAAAAACAAACGCGAGCGTAGCGAGGGCAGCCCCCAGCAGGCCCGCCAGAGGTAAAAACACGAGGACTCAATCACTACTCGTATACAGGCACAAGACGAAATCACGTCTACTACACCGACCTCTTGTTGACCGTGGTGTAAATTCAGCTATCTACACCGACTATTGACGTACTATGCCCCGCGGCCCCACAACGCCCTCGCTATGCAGAATGGGAATAAAGTGTTCCGTGGATAGAAAACAAGCAGACATGGGAATGAACAGGAAAAGAAAAGAACAATTGTCGGATACGCTGGACATGAGCCGGCTGGGACTAGTCGTCTTCGGGCTGGGCAATGTCATCGTCGTCGTCTGGCTCCTTGGGCTCCTGGGCCTCGTGGAACTGGATGCAGTCGTCAATGTGGCTGAGGATGGCGCCGACGCTGTCCTCGTTTGTGACATCGAGCTTGAGGAAGTTGATCATGCTGAAGCTCTCGATGAGGCCGGCGACGGCGCGGTTGAGCTTCTTAAAGCTGGTGCCTCTCATGACCTGGCGTTTGTCGTCGGGAGGAGCATCCGCATCGACGTCTTCTTCGTCTCCTTGCCCTTGGCTGGCACCGGTGCCATCAAACGGCCGTGTCACATCGTCGTCCAGGAGTGCCGTGTCCGGGGTGAGGAACTTCTTGAGATCCTTCTTCTTGACCTGGCCCTTGACGAGGTCCATCTTAGACAGGACGTTGATATGGGGCACCTCGAGCATGAGCATGGCGCTCATGGCGCTGAGGGTGCCGGCAAAGAACTTGGCCTTGTCGACGACGAACGTGGCCTCGAGGAGGTACACGGCTGCCATGCGTACGTCTAGTGAGCCCGGCTGGGACAGGAAGCGCATCAGCGCGGGCAGGATGGGCACGTGCGTGTACAGCTCGATCTGGCCCGGCATGTCGAAGATGATGAGGTAGTCCTCTGTCAGGCTCTCGAGGGCCTCGGTCAGCCAGTCGAGGTTCTCCATGAGGAACTCGAAGCAGTAAATCAGGCCACCGTTGGGACCCAGGCCCACCTCCTCCATGGCGTCATGCAGAGATATGAGCTCCTTAATATCCAGATCGGGGGTGTGCTCAAACGTTTCGGCGGCAGGGTCGAGGTTGATGTAGAATGCTGAGCGGCGGTTCAGCTGCAGGTGCGTGATAAGGGCGGCGCAGAAAGTGGACTGTTAGAATCTGTCAGCTTCTTCTGTCTCCTTTGCTTCCTCTTCTTCCTCCTCTTCTTCTTCTTCCCCCCCTCTAATTCTAACATGAGGCCTGCTGCGACCATCGTGACCATCTCGTAGGATGGAGAGTGAGATCACGTACCTTGCCAGCCCCCGCGGGACCCATGATCATGGCGCCAAACTTGCTCATGGTGGCGGTTCAGAGCCGTTTATTCTGTCAAGAGGGTCCTTTGTATCGGCAGATATAGGCAGAGCGATGGCGCCAGACGGACGCGGGATGGGTAAGGCTGTTTGATGCTGTGTTGGTTTTTCCAAAAGTTAAGAGTCGAGGTTATCCAAGGTGGGGGCCCCGCATTCGGTCATTCATTTTTAGCCATCTCGGCCGTGTCTGCGCTGGTGTCTACAAGTATTACTAAGTACGAGGAATGTTGATGAAGCACATGTCGAAGGTTGATATTTAGACAGAAAGAAAAGGAAACCATTTGAAGCGAAATATTTGATTCTGAATGAAATACTTAACATTTTCATTTAGACTTAAATTCTTTCCTTCCACGGGAGAGTGCAGGACTTGGAGGGATGTCGACATGCTAATGAATGGGAAAATCTTCATACGAGTATTACTGGATTGGCTTATAAAGGACAAAAGTAGTGGTGGGTCACGTGAGTCTCGACTTGGTGCGCAACAACGACAAACGCACTCTACGAAATACGGTGCACGTGGACGGGGATACTATCGTCGAAATATTGTTTACTGGAAACAACATGGCTAGTGTTGTCTTCACCTCTTCTGTGACATTATTTTCCCTCTACTGCGTGATATTATGATGGTCTGTCTTGGTACAATGTGGTCTGCTCCTCAATAGACAATGTGCAGCACCCTACGAGTACCGAGTACTCCGTACACGAGCACGTATTTGCCATCGCATTCAACCGGGTACGAGACACCATTCAAGGCAAGTGTTATCTTACGAGTAGTACTTCGTAATCTTACATATATGCAGTGGGCCAGGTCAGGTCAGTTAAGGCTACATTGTACAGCTGAATATGTGTACTTTATTCCATAAGTTCGTGTTGACATTGGTACTGTCCTGGCCGCACGGCGTAGATACTGTACTCAATGACAACGAGGCTGGCAGGGAACCGGTGATATAGATGCGTCCGAGTATAACAAACTGCAGACGAATAAGTCTATTCATACGCTCACAGATGATCTGTAACATGTTTCAGCATGAGTTACGATGTACTCGTATGCACCCGCCCGCCCATCCCACTTCCTATTCTCTTTCATTGTCTTCTATTGTTATCCAGCGTCGAGTAACACCGACATGTAGTTGCATTGCCGCCACACCCCGGGACCAATCCCATCCCACCCGCCCTGGCCGCTGAATGGCAAGAGTTTGATTACTGCGCATGCAGCATGAGATGGATGCGAAAACTTCGAACAATAAGCTGCACGGGGTAGTCTATACAAATACAAGAGTACTACTTAATGCTACTAGGTACACACGGTTGCCTGGAACCCGGAGCCTGCTCCCACAAGCGACAGCCGGTGGGGCGGTGAAATATTGGTTGGCTCTGTGACAAACCAACGGCTAGACAGGATGAGCAAAAGGGCTGCAAGGAGACCTCACGAGACTCGTCTGTATGGCACATTCTAGACGTCACTGCCTGTTTGTGTGCTCGTGTAAACAGAATCCTGCTAACGTTTCCGTGCCAAGAGCAAATAGTAATCACAAGAGAGAGACGGAGATAGGGGGCGACAAAGAAAGATAGAAAGGGAAAGAATGCTCCTCCGGATCTGCTGGATTCCTGGGAAGATCCCGAGTATTTGTTTTGAGGGGTTGACTTGCATGGTTGGCACGCCTGCCCCTTGAACCCTCGAGCGTCACTCCTATCCAACAGAGCGGTAACATAAACGGGAGGCAGACACACCGAACCATTAAATTGGGATTCATTTCCCGCTCTGTGGCACTGCCTCTTCATCACCCGTCCCTAATATGAACCGTGGTTGGTAGAACTCTTATTTGAAGAGGGGGGTGGGCAGCCCCTCCCTCCCACCCCGGCAGCATCAAAATGGGACCAGACTCCAGCAGGCCGGGCGAGGCGTGCACCTGGTACATAGATGCCGAGTGTGGTGACAGAGTGGGACTGGGACGAAAATGCCCGAGCAGAGTCAACAAAGAGGATCCTTCGGGATCATGTCCACTCACATTCGTCTTGACCCCCTCCCTCCATGTTGGTGAGAAGTCGTTGGGCAGGTAGCTAGTAGACTCCGAGTAGTAACAACAACATCATGACCGTCGGATACATTCAGAGTATGGATTGTGACTGGGCAGCGCCACATGATCATTTCATCATGGTCGGTCCGGGGATGGGAAGACCAGGGCCGAATGTTGCGTCTGAGAGGACCACGATGGAGAGGGAATGGAGGGAGTGTAGAGAAATCGGACGGAGGGTGGGATATCGGTATCGATTCAGTCAGTAACCGAGTACATAGACGGACGAATAAAGATAGACGACGCATGAGTGAAAACTTGAAGAGCGTAAAAGAAGCGACACAAGAATGAAGTCGAGTATTGGAAACGGTTACCTGCGTGAGACTTGTTTTTTTGGGTTAGTCATGGTTGATTTAGACATACCTTGGCCCTAATAGAATGGAATAGTAGCAGGATGTACGTACAGCCAGCGATACGGCAAGTGACAGAAGGTGCAAATGGTGAACCAGTGGAATTTTGTCGGATGGCCGAGAGCCAACATCGCGGGGCACCAACAGCCTACAGGAAGGAGCGACGGACCCGGGACCGGGTGGATCCCGGCTAGCACCTGCTCTAGTTGGGGCCGTGACACGGGCGCTAGTCCTCTTTGGGGGTTCAATCGCAACAACAATAGCAAGGGAAGGAGCGGACAATAGAACCACGAGCATCCACCAAAGACCCCTCCATCCCACTCGCCCATCCGTTCCACCTTTTTATCATCCTCAACCGTGCCTCCGTGGCCACACGCCTCCATGGCTACGCCTCCCATGACCGAATACTTGCGAAGCCCCTTTCCAAAAGAAAACCCTCGCGAGAACCCTTGTAGCCTCGGCCACACACACTCATTCGTGTGCCGTCTTTGTGCCGTCCCTGCTCTCTGTCGTCCAGGTCTTCCTTTGCGCTCACGAGTCCAGTCTCTCAATCTCTCTGCCGGTTGGCATTCCGATCATGGTCACCCCCGTCCAACAGAAGTGCCTTGTTCCATTCCCCTGCCGTCCGGGTATGGCTCCGGTGCCCCATCATCCTTACGCAACGCCACTACTGATTCTTCGTTACAGAGTAATGATACTCATCCCCTCCACAGGTGCTACCTGATCTCTCTCCACGCCATGTGTGTGTACACTGTAATACTGCGTAATCGCCGCGTCCCCTCTCCCTCTCTCTCTCTTACGAAGACCTCGATGCAGACACACCCCCTCCACCAGGGTATGGGATGACAGGCTTCTTGTTTCTCACCCGAGATACATCCATGGCAGCTGGCATGGGCGGACAATCATGCTTTGGGGCCACCCCTTGAAGGGGCCATGTTCGTGTCTCATCCCCCACACCCACCAAACAGTGACAATACTTGCGACTTGATGAATAGCAAGCCACGGGCGGCAATGGACCCTAGACTGGAACATATTCCCGGGCTTACGTGCTCTCTATACGTACCCGTACGTCAGTAAAGGTACAATGTGCTTGTCCATTATGCATCGCATGCGACGCACAAGGACTGACTGGCAACGTCAGAGTCGTTGCAACCGAACAAAGAGGCGCCACTTCCTTGACGACGGAGAATAAAAAAACTGGAAACGAGGAATGAAAAAAACTCGACGTTTCTGCACGAAATACTGCATTATGTAGGGCCCGAGCTTCCTTGGAAACCAAAACGAAACAAGGTTCTCGGACTACTACGACGTATGAACGATGAGGCCCTGTGCTCTTCCCGCCCCGTTTGCCAGACCGTCGGGTGCGGATCCGTGAGAAAGGAACCCAAAGGCCGCTTGCCAAGATCCCGCTCACACACCCTCCCCACCCCATATTCATTCATGACCGCCGGGAGTGAGACTATTATGTCTGTGCCTCATTCATACACATGGGCGGAGCAGGGATGCTGCCACGGAGAATGCTATTGTCAGGCATCACGGCGCACGATTCATGCCTTTTGTTGTGTGTTTGCCTTCTTATAATAGGCATCACACAAAGGTTGTGAAACCCTTAATCATGTCGTATAAATGCTGTACGCTGCAAGAGGGGTATATGATACGGGAAGACTCCAGTACTTCCTTACCAGAGCTCACTTCGGAGTATATATCAAGCACAGCTCTCCCGTCTTCCAGTCAAAGTCTCTCGATCCTCGACCATCGCTTCGAAGCTTGCTCATCGTGGAGCTTAGCAACTGAAAACTGGGAGGCCCCGAGATCAACCAAAGCAAATCTACACCCCCCCTGCTTACATGCGTCCGGGCCCCCACCACACATACACGCACGCACACACATACACACACACCACACCCTCCTTTTCCTTTCCCACCTCATAATCGAAGGATTAGACCTCGTCTTTTGCGTCGGGCCTGTGGCGCTAGGCCCATCCCCACTATTCACTCAGCCGGCAACGTCGTGTGCTCCAGCTACACCGTCCACCCGTCCAGCATCGAAAGGCCTCACGGGTGACATATACGCCCCCGGTTTCTGTGGCTCAGGGAAGCCTGTACGGGGTACTTTCCGAGTTAGGCTGCCGTCGGCACCCCGGTTGACATTGGTGTGGAGTGCTCGTACAGACGCACCTTGGGCTCTCTTATACACTGCTGCAGAGTTTTCCTCAGCTCGAGTACATATACGAGTACATCTATACATCAGAAGCTGGAGACCCCGTCAGAACTCATCCTCATCTTTGCCTCTTCTCTTCCCCCGTTCCAGCTTCATACTCTACACTTTTCAGGTGTATATCAGGAGACTGTTCGTCCTTGACGTACACACTATCACACATCACAAGACACAAGACCTCCTACAAGCCATGTCAAGACAGCCCTCCCCGTTCACACAATACCATCTCGACAGGCAGTCCATGAGGCAAGCAGAGATGTCTCCCGATACATCATCGCCACCGCCGTACATGCCTCCCAGACGTCCCAGTCTCATGGCAGGTCTCGCCGGTGTCAGAAGCGTTAAGCTGGAGCCCATTCCCGTGCGTGCCAGCGCCAGCCCCCTGTCCATGGCCATGCCCATGCTCGGCCAGGACGGCGGTCCGAGGAGGACGAGACTCGCCCGCCCACACATCAACACGACTATATTAAATGACAGCAACGAGGAAGTCGGTATTGATGACGCCAACAATGACTCGGTGTCATCGTCGGGCACCACGTCCCCCCTGAGCCTGCGCATCAACAGCTCTGTCAACATCTGCAAGGGCAACAACCTCGTATGCCTGACTGAGTCCCCAGCCCGGTACGCTAGTGCCATCGCCGAGGCCGTCACCCAAGCCATCCGTGAGACCAGCTCGGGCAACTGTGGCATCCCCATGGTTGACGGCGACGGCGACCCGAGGCCCATCAGGATCGAGGTCGACGCCGGGCTCACGGTAGACGGCGAGGGCAACGTTGTGGGAAGCGAGGAGATGATTAGGGAGGTTCTCAGACAGCGCGGACAAAAGCTCGAGTCGACGAGGAGGAGGCGCCGTGGCCAAAATGATGAGGACGAGTGGGATGATGGACCGGGAGGACAATACTACCAGGCCAAGAGACGGCGGTCCGAGTAAGGGGTCTGAGTAAAGCGGCCGAGGTAAAAGCAGGGTTGGTTTCATATCTATGTCTTGTTTACTTTGTGTCCTCTCCTTTGTTTTGCATCTACATGTATGGACTACTATTCTATCAGATCTTGTTGACGGCTGTGTTGAACTAAATCTTCACGGCTTTGCTTTCAGTTAGTTGTTGCAGGCAGTCGCATCTTGGCGACTTGCACAATAAACCCACCACCTTAGCTTCCCAGTATCGCAACTACTATGTTTGGCCAAGCAACCAGCAGCTTGTCATCTGATATAATACCTGTAAATGTCTATGTTACAACCAACGGCCCTTTTATCATGGTGCCAGCAATAGTACTCAGTCTACCAATCTACGTGCTGCGATGGACCAACAGTCTCTCACAATCCCACCCGTCTTATACTGCATGTACGTACTTCCCTATGAGGCAATCACCCGCGAGAGCCAGCACAAGCGTAGGATCCGAAAAGTGCATACAGCTAACCGTGTACCCCGTACAGTCCAAGTAATCAGCCGCGCAAGCACACACACACATAAACCCAACAAGACGTGTAATCATAATCATACAACCTCGAGTACTCTGTACAAGTTGAGTAGACTTATACGCTACCAAGACCCAACGTAGTGATCTAGCGTAAAACGCCTCCCTAAACCCCTACGAAGTATTCATTCGCACCCAGCCAGCCGGGCCAGCCGAGGTGCATGTACACACAACTCCGTATCAGCCACCGATGGCGTGTTGGTTCTCCCAACAGTCTGGCATAGGCCACGAGGCAGTGAGCACACCCAGATGCAAGTCGAAAAGCTGGCCTGTCGGAAATCTCGTTCATTCGCATGACTGCCCCAGAGGGGTGGTTGGGTGGGGACCAATGACAGTCTTGACAGGCACTCTTACTGGTAATGGTAGTAGGGCTTTGATACAAGTAGAAGTCCGAGGAGGATGGGAAGTGTGGACGCACGGGCAAGCGGGAGGCTGACGGATGGGGCTGGAGGCTCCGATGGGGGAGGGTTACTCATTTTATCGCCGAGATGCAGCAGCATACATGTCCCAAGGACAGCCGCGGTTGCTAAGGTAGTTGAGGCAAGGTTGTCCGTGGCCGCCGTTGGCCGTGACGTAGGGTTGGTCTGTGCGGCGGACAACCTGACCTGATTCACGGTCTCTTTGTCTGGATGTTGTTGCGTTTTCTGTTCGGGTGTTAGTTCTGGGGTGTGATAAGCTTCTTCTTCTTCTTCTTCTTCTTCTTCTCTTCGGCTGTGGTGTTCCCTCGGTTTCGGTCTCGGCTTCGGATCCGGTTGCTTCTTCCGAATGTGGGATGTACTGCGATGCTGGATATATAACACGTTGGTAACGTTGGGTCTTTTGGTGGGGACGAATAGAGAACGAATCGGGGTTCTTTGTCTTTGCCAGTCTAGTCTTGTAATAGCATGTATCATCTCATCATCGAAGATTCCAATTCATGATGCCATACGAGACGTCGACACACGTTGACAGCTATCCACCGTGGGATGCAGGCGCGCATCCAACGAGTGCGTAATGTCAAACTCATATATCAGTATTTATATTTGGACCCCTCCTCCCCAAGGGCGAACATAGATATATATATACTGGCGCAAAGTTGCGGCGTGGTTCCTGTGCCAAGAGCTTGTCAGCTTGTGAGATGGAAGCTGCGTTGCTGTCAAGGCAGAACTCACATTCCTACACCACATTGCCGGCCACCAACATACACCTTTTGAATGAGATCCATAACATCTTAGGACACATTGACTTCAATTCTGATGCATAGGTGCGATGCCATCTATATTTTGTCCGAAGCTAGAATGTACTTGGCCTTCGACTACGAGACCACCTCACTGCTTACAATACTCAATGGCCGTTTACTAGGAGTAATATGTTCGTGCTGACGATGATGAAATACATTGCTAGGAACGACATCGCTGTTAAACCAAAGGACAAACCTCTCGTGGACCGCCACTTACGCACGCTGCTCCCCTACTTCCTCCTGTAGAGGATGCATATCGTCACACTGCCGATCGTCGAACGCAGCCTCCTCCATAATTTCCTGTTGTTCGATAAGACAAGCCATGACTTCCTTCCTCTCAAGAGTCCTAGGGTGCATCGGGCCGAAGGCTTCAGTGAACATGCCAATGATCTCAGCCGCTGCCTCCTGGGCCTCCTGAAGACGCCCCTGGTCTTTCAGTATGAAGGGGAGGTCGTAAAAGAAGGTATCTAAGCCCGGGCTACTAAGCCTGATATTCTCCCTGGAGAGCTCGACCACTTCTCTGGAAAATTTCCTAGCCTCATCATACCTCCCTGTTTTGTTCCATGTCTTGGCCAGGGTGTGCATGAGCAGCCTCGTAAATGGGTGCGCGTCGCCCAAGCTTTCCCTGCAAGCTTCGAGTGTCTCCCTCCCCAGCCCCTCTACCTCTTCTAGTTTGCCATGCTCATAATACACCGCAATCATTATAGTCATGGCCGGCAGGTTCTCCGGTCGACAGAAACCCTGGGAATCGCAGCTCAGTGCGAGAGCCTCCTCACCAAGACGCTGGCCATCTTCCGGGCGACCGCTCTTGAAGTAGATTTCAGCCAGCTTAACAATGCACCTAATTGTGCCGCTGTGGCGGATACCAAAGTGCACCCTGAAACCTTCGAGCGCCTTATCCATCATCTTCTCAGCTTCCTCCATCCGCCCCATTTCACTTAGAGTCTCTCCCAGCCTCCTCATGGTTGCCAGCGTACTGTGATGGTTCGGCCCCATCATCGCTGTAAAGGTGTCCAGAAGCTCCCTCATCTCCATTTCAGCCTCCCCTAATCTGCCCGTCATATGGTGGGTGCACAGGATATATTTGCTGGTGCGCTCCGCAAAGCCATGCTTCAGCAGACAATCGTCCACACCCATCTCGCGCATTCGGTGCGCCAGCGCCTCGGCCTCTGCATTCCTCCCCATCTGCAGAAAATGCCACGCAACATTACCGGCCACAAGACCCAGGTCCAGCATCTCCCTCTGGTTGCGCCCCGAGTCCCCGCTCAGTATGCGGGCTACTATGGGCGCGACGTGGGGCTGGAGGATCTGGCGCTCTTTGGACGTCTCAATGAAACCTGTCGGAAATCTTTTGGCCATTAGCCGTATAAAGAACCTGTTCCACTTCTCGAGGTCCCCGTACTGCGTTGTCCAGCATCGCGTGCAAAACTGCACTAGAGGGTGCATCTCGAAGAAGCTCGCTGCCGTTGGGAAGACGAGCGAGTACCCACGCAGGATGTCAATATCATCCATGAAAGCTGTCTCGCCGTCGGAGTCATCTCCGGACTCCTGTTCGCCGTCGGGATCATAGCCGCGCAGAAATTTTGCAGGTATGTTCTGGGGCTGGAAGCAGCTCATCAGCGACAAGAGATTGGCGGCCGACGGCGACTCACGTCTGATTTGCTCAAACGTCACCTGCCATGTCACCACGACGGAGTTGGACACGCCGTCATACCGCGCGAGATCCCCCCTGTCGCTTCGAAGAAGGCTGCTCTGCTGCTTCTCACCCTTGCGGAACTCTTCCAGGTACGACTCCGCCGTCACCAGAGGACTACGTCGGTTGATGTACGCGGCTGCCTGGTTCACCGCCAGCGGGATACAGTCGAGCGAGTTGGCAACAGCGACGGCGGTGGAATTTTCCACGGAGCTCGCAATCTTTTTCCTGAAAAGCTCTGCGGCCTGGTCCTCCACCATGACGGGAATCTTTAGCACTGCCTTGGCGCTACCTGTGAGCTTTTCGGCAACATCGAGGTTGCGCGATGTGACGAGTATTTTACCCTGCGTCGTCTTGGGTAGGTACAGGGCCAGAGGGTCCTCCTCCGTACGGTTGGGGCTGTCGTCTTGAGGGACGTTACTCTTTGAAGAGACAAATATGCTGACATCGTCGGCATTGTCGAGAATCATCAGCCACGGGCCAGCATCATCTCCCTGAAGCCAGTTGCGGACAAGAGCCAAGGCGTTAATGTTGGCTTTGCCACGGCCAGGCAAGGCGGCAGCATCGGCGATGGTGCGGTAGGACTCTTCAAACGTCGCCCGGTCGGTGCTATTAACCCACAGGATACTGGTCTCCGGCGAGTCGGCATGCACCTTGCGGGCAAAGTTAATGGCCAGCTGGGATTTTCTGTCCTTGGTCAGCCTTTTACTTTCGTGTACAGGCTGGAACTACTGCCAAGGGGGAAGCATACCCAAATCCGCCCATGCCAACCAAGGCCATCCGTGTGACGGCTAGCTCCGCATATCTATCCGTCATCCAATCCCATAGAGAGGGACGGTGCACAAAGTCGGCATCAGGGAGGAACGGCAGGATATTGAGAGGCTTGCGGGCAGAAGGGGCAAAGTTGTTGTAAGCCGGGAGACCCTGGTGCCGGACGTTCATTTCCTTGAACCGTTCTTGGAGATCGCGGAGTATGGACCTATTATACAAGCTGGTCAGTTTTCCAGCGTCCCGTCGCTGGGCCAGATGCCGCCACCTACGTCTGGTCAGCCTGCAGGCTAAGCAGGATGGTCTTCTCATGTCGCTCTAGGTTGTTGAGTATCTGCGTGATCTCCTTGCTACTAAACGGCCACTTGAGGGCGCGCAGTCCCAGGCGATGCATGGCCGTGGCCCTCTTACCCGTCGTTCTGGAGCCCGACTCGAGCTTGTTGGTGATCTTGTTGAGGTCGGCGATACAAGAAGAGATAGAGCTGTCGAGTGCCTGCGACGATGGAAGACGCAGCGGCTCATCTCCCTCTTGCTTCGAGGGGTCTTTAGAGGAGGACATCTCCTGCTGTTGTTGCCTCTCCAGCTGCAGTCGCACGGTGTCCATGACACTACCCAGGTGGCTCACCTGCGCTCGGAGGCGCTGGATGTCATCGCGGGCGCCCGAGACCTCCTTGCCGTACTGGAAGCACAGCTTGCCAACCTTGGTGGAGATATCGATGACAGCAATGACACTACTCACAGCGCCGAGGGCTTCCATGTTGGATGCAGCTCATTTGAATGTCTATGTTTAACTTGAGACGTGAGGTTGGCATCATCAGTGCGGGATAGCCGCCCGAGTCTGCCTACAATCATAGCCTTATGCAGGCATGGCGAGGTGAGATGAGGGGCTGAGTGGCTTCGACCTGTTGGGCAGTGGCGCAGCCAACACATCTGTATAGACCATCGACAATCAAATCGAGGCCATACATGCTTGTAGTTCGACGGACAATTCATCCAAAGGATGAAGCCCAGGTTAGGTAAACAGGTATTATCCTGCGTCCTCTAGTACTCCGTACTGCTAATACTGTAGGTGGCTTACTGCTTAAGATTATGGGACAGTAGTGGAACATTGTTTCTCCACTGTCGCCGGCATCTAGCCCGTCCGTGTACTCTGAAGTCCCATTTTTTGGCCTTGGCCCCCTGCTACTACTCAAACAGGGACAAAGGGTTCAAGGTCTCGTGCAGGCATCGCAGAGCAGGCATTTTTCCCCCATCCCAACACATCACAGCATCACCTCTCCCACACCCAAACACATCCTCACCCCCA
Organism: Geosmithia putterillii; assembly: GCA_900188575.1. NCBI lineage: Eukaryota > Fungi > Ascomycota > Sordariomycetes > Hypocreales > Bionectriaceae > Geosmithia > Geosmithia putterillii. Next base: position 1,097,572 of record FYEU01000308.1, on the reverse strand, counting down.
TTTTTGGCCTTTACCCGCCAATTCGTTGACCGGTGGGAAAGACGGGGCGGACGACACAGGCAGACGCGGAGCCATGAGCTGCTCCTGCCGTATGGCCCCATTGAGGACCTTTCTCAGCGGCCTGGCCCAGGTTCACAGGCTCGAGACGGCGGCCTCCCGGCGACTGGTGTCTGCACCTACGCGATTCACCTCCCCTGGAAGCTCATCCACGAGTGCAAACACGGCTGGCAGCCTCGTTGCGGTACGACCATTCCACCACCGCTCGAGACTGCTGCAACAGCGACAGGATGGCGGCGACGGCCAAGAAGCACCGACACCGACGACATCGGACAACAAGATCACGATCAGCCTAGAAGAGCGAGGGGAAACAAAAGAAGCAGAAGCGCAAGACTCTGGCGCGACGCCTAGAAACGTTCGACACACGAAGCCGCCGGGAGCGACGAGGCAACCAGGCAAGGTCGTCCGCACGGAGGGCAGCGCCAAACCCCGCTGGAAGCAGCAAGCCAACAATAACAAGAGCCGTGATGGAGAAAAGAAAGAAGACGACGACGCCATAGACACGCCCGAAAAGGAGGGCTGGCGGCTGCAAAAGGAGGCACTGAAGAAGAAATTCCCCGACGGCTGGCGGCCGATGAAGCGGTTGTCCCCTGACGCGCTGGCAGGCATCCGGGCCCTCAATGCGCAGTTTCCAGAGGTGTACACGACACAGATGCTGTCCGAGCGGTTCGAGGTGTCAGCCGAGAGCATCCGACGCATCCTCAAGAGCCGGTGGAGGCCCAACGAGGTGGAGGAGGAGGAAAGGCGCGAGCGGTGGGACCGACGCGGGCGCAGCGTATGGGAGCGCAAGGCCGCACTTGGGGTCAAGCCTCCCCGCAAGTGGCGCGATGAAGGCGTCTCGCGCGACCCGTCGTTCCACGTCCGAAGGCAGGAGACTGCGCGGCGGGAGAGGGAGGTGGACGACGAGGACAAGGACCGGTACCGGACACACCGTGCCAGGGTCAACCGCTCTACTAAGGTCTGACATTCTTGGCTCCATGTCCCTTTCCTCCCGCCAGTGTACCACTAATACCACTACTACCTCTACTACTACCTATCACTACACTTGTACAATATACACGCATATAGATATGGCATCGGCGCATTATGGGCATCAAAATCACACAACTCAAAAAGGCATATTTTACACTTCCCGAGATAATATAATACGGCGATTCGTTTTGGGTATGCCGGTACGCTTGTCGAGCCTTTGCCTCACGATGCACGTGCTGGTGTCGAATGTGCAATATCGCCTTGTCCCCTTGTCGTGTGGCGACAGCACATTGGCTGGGGACATGGCGCCAGTGCCTTAAAGGGGACAACTTGCATATCTCGAGGCTTTGCTGCAGGACTTGCCTTGGTTGCCTGCAAATGTACTTGACGGCATACGTAGTCCGCACGGGCCGGGGGGCGGGGGAGGGAGAAGAAGGAGAGTACTCCGGAGTTATCAGTACTGCTAGGTAAGTACTATATATACTATAGACCGTCTTCCTTTTCTATGAAGATGTTGGATCGTGTCTGGGGTTACCCCCCGGCACCATTCTCCCTCCTATGCTCAAAGCACCTCGGATACCACGCCGTCTGTACTCTTCACTCTCGGTTCCCTGTCGTCCGCCGTCATGTGCCGAATGTGCGTTAGGAAAATTGAGTACTCATGCTCGCACCTGGTAACCAAGCACATACCAGTGGCGTGCGGCGACCACTGCCCCGGGCCGTGGCCTCGGCTGACGTTGGCCATGCCGAGCTACACGGACAAGAGGTGTCCCGAGTGCAAGGGGACAGTGAGTTGGGCGCGGCCGATACTTTAGCATATCAGACTAGCTTCCTGCCTCCCTTCAATTCTTTGTACAGGTAAACATGTGCTGACATTTGGGGTCTCTCGTATTACCTAGTCTCGGGGCTGGCTCCATCATGATACTCAGACGTCTACTGGTACCATGGGATAGCTCTGCGGGCTCTACAGGCTAGCCATGTCGTCTCGAGAAGTTGCGTTTTGCTGGTCTGTGCAGAGGCAATATGGTGGCAAAACATACGAGTATTAATACGGCCGTATGAGAAAGGAAAAGGGCTGCTGCATCTTGTCTGATCTTGGTGTTGCCGAGACTTTGGGGCGCAAAGTTGAAACTCTTAGGTTTCCCCACTCTGGAGCTCTCCTGCTAGGCTGCTACACAAGCTGGGAGCTATCTGGATCTGGTGGCTCCACGTGTTTAGCCGTAGATCAGACAGAAATTCAATGCCTTTTTGTTGAATCTCTATGCGCATCGTGAAGTGCAATTGATGCTATATTCATCCTGTTATCAATTGAGTTAAATCTCATATTGGACAATACTAATCGTACGTCATGATACTTGCACAGCTGCGTAATGGTACATGAAATGCCACTGGCCAGCATGGCAGTTCCGATCATTCGATTGATAACTGGCGCCCACCTCCTGCATGCGCGCGCGTGTGAGACTCGACAGGGTTCCAGTTTGGGTGGCTGGCCCTGGATTCAGGGACCATTCAAAGTCCCCCCTCCAAGTTGCGACTCCTTACGACGCACCGTGTTTTGAGACTTGGCAAGTCGCATCATTGAAGAAGAAGATTTGGTCGTGAATCGCTTTTATTTAGCTTGCTCGCTCAACCCCTTCCCCCTCTTACGCTCTCTTCTTGTTCCTTCCTTCTTCATCTTCTGTTGGCCCATCGCACCTGCCGTTTTAATTCCGAGGCGCACACACAGCCTCCCCCCCCACATCAGCATTCTTCCTTATTCACTCGCCTCCTCAGCAGCTCTGCGACTTGATACGAGTACTGTTCAAGAGCCGACGACGACGACAAAGCGCAATTCATATTGGGCAGATAGAGAAGGAAAACTCGGCGGAAAATACTATTCCGGCACTGCAGAGCGTATTCTCTAGCGCACCTATCCGACACACTCTCTCACAATGGCCTCACGGACATCGGACCTCCGGGCCTTCAGCGACTCGTGGCTGGCTCCACTGTCAATCGATCTGGTACTCAAGGTGTTGTACGTGACGCTGCTGCACCCTTTTGTGTGCTTCATGATCCCGCTGTGCCTGCGGGCGCGCAACATGGAGTGGGACGCTCCCTGGATGGTGGCGGCCTTTGCCTGGGCGACGACGGTGACGCTTGGGTGGGCGTCCGCATCCGTGAACCGCCGGGTGGCCTACGGCCGGCCGCGCGACGTGGACCTGAGTGAGGAGGTGATTGTGGTGACGGGTGGCGCGGGTGGCATGGGCCTCCTGCTGGCCGAGGTGTACGGTATGAGGGGCGCGACGGTGGCGGTGCTCGATGTCAACGACATGGAGAACTGCGAGGCTAGGGGCGTGACGTACTACCGCTGCGATGTGGGCGACAAGGAGCAGCTCGCCAAGGTGGCCGCCGAGATTGAGAAGGAGGTATGTATATGCAATGGACGCAGCAGGGAAGATGCCGGAGAGACGGCGACAGAAAAGGACCATCATTTACTAACTGCCGTGTGTGCGTGTTAGCTCGGCCCCCCCACTGTGCTCGTCAACAATGCTGCCGTCGTGGTGGGCAAGACGATTCTCGACATGACCATGGACGACGTGGACCGTAGCCTGCGGACCAACCTCATCGCCCCCTTCTACAGCGTTAAGACATTCCTACCGGCCATGATCCGAAGTGGGCGTGGCGGCACCATTGTCAATGTGTCGTCGGTGCTGGGCCACCTGGGCGCATCACACTTGAGCGACTACGCGGCGGCCAAGGCGGGGCTGACGGCCATGCACAAGTCGCTGGCAGCAGAGCTGCGGGTGTCGCACCCAGAGATTCGCACCATGCTCGTGACGCCGGGTCAGCTGACGACGCCGCTCTTCTACGGGGTGAGCACGCCGAGCAGCTTCCTGGCGCCGCTGGTTGAGCCCGTCGACGTGGTTAAGGACATTGTGGCTCTCGTGGACCAGGGCATGGGTGGCAGCATCGGGTCGCCGCTCTACGCGCGCTGGGTTGACTGGTACAATGTGCTGCCGGCATCGGTGCAGATCGTGGTGCGGCGCCTGGCCGGGGTGGACAGGAGCATGGCCACCTACCGCGGTCGGGTGGGGTTGAAGCAGGACAGGGCAGAGAGGGACAAGCAATACTAGGTGAGGAAAAAGGAGTATAATTCTGTTCCTCCCAAAAAGCTTCCCTTTACTTGTACAGACTCTGGCTGGACCGGAGAGAGTACTCGTACAGGAGAGGGTGAGGGGGCAAGGGCAAGTTGCTGTACCATAATGCATACGCTATACCAAGAGTTGCTCGGAGTTCGGAGCGGGCCGTTGGCAATGGCATCATACTACTACGAATAATAACATTTGCATCTTCGGAAAGGTTTTTTTTTTCAGAAAGGGCAAGCCGAGTGATGGCACACCTGCGACGTTACATGTGCACGTACATCAAATCGACCTTGGCCATGTCATCCGGGGAATCCAGTCTGTCCCTTTTTCTTTCCGTTTCGGGAACTCATGTGAGGCAACGGGATTCAGGCGTCCAACAGCCTGGACAAAAAGAATGCGGAGAAGAAAACCCAGACAGAAATGACCCTTTTTTCGCGAGAATGCGTGGATGAGTAGGGGGGGATACGATGTGTGGTGTGGCGTGTCACTGGGTGTGAGTGTGTGTGTGCATGCTTGTATGGACGCTTGTCCTTAGTCTTTGGACATGCAGCTTTGCGGCCGCTAGACAACGGGCGTAGGGTCTTTGATGAGTCCTGGTCCGGCTGTCGTTGGTCCCCCATGCCATGTCCCATGTTCATATCGATGCCGTACCATGGCAGCCAGGCCATGTGGTCCCCCGTCGAGAGCCGAGGAGAAGCGGCACGGGAAATGTAGCCGTGTGGTCCGTAGGAGGGGCGGAGGAAGAGTTGTTGTGTTGGTTCCGTGGCTGCCGCAATATTGGTTTCGGGGAGGACGGTACGGTACGATGATTACCGACCGAGTAATACAAGAGCAGTGAGTGCTAGTAATGCTCTATACTCCGTACAGAGTACGAAGTACAGGTAGTACGAGTATGAGTTTTTGTTGGTTCTAGTTCATTGTGTATGTATGGACATGGTGGATATGGAGCCAGTAGACGGTGAGAGTGAGACCCCCGCTCTTGTCGACGCCCGCAACGACGTTTGAGTGACCGGGGTGTGGGTGTTTGTGTTTTGTCGGCACGGGGCCAGAGGGAAAAATTGCCTTTTCCGTAGATGCCTCCCCCTTTTCAATTCAGTACATGGTAACCAAAGACTCGATCTCTTCTTCACTGAGGCTCCCAGTAAAACCATTTAAAGAGGAGGGATCTTGGATGTCGAGTACGAAGTAAAGGGTAGGTAGATGGACATAGTCGTTGAGAAGAACACGGAAGCTGTGGTGGGGCGCGTCCGACATTGCGCCATGTGGTACGAATCCTCGTACGAGAGTCGAGATGGAGCTTTACGGAGTGTTAATGCCTTAATAGACGTACATACATGAACCATGAATATTACGCTGCAATACTATGGACCGAAAGAGAAAAACAAGGGGCCACCTGTAGTACCTGCGGTCCTTGCTGTATGCATCCTCATAGTCCGTAGTCCCGTATCAGCGCCCGTCGTCGGCTCTCAGGCCAATCAAGAGCCGCCGCCCGCTGTTCTCGGCCTCAAAAAACGCCATGAGATAAGGATAAGGAAAAGGCTGGTGATTTGCTTCAACCCGCTCGCTCCTCCTAGCACTCTCCGCACTCTCAGTCATTTACCAAGCATTCTACCCAGTATTACTGCCAGGCCTTCCGTCATGAAATGTTGCATTGGGGGCCGCTTCCACCTTTCCTTGTACGCATATATTAATGCCCCGGGGCCGCCATGGCCTTATAGCTAGCTTCCCGTCTCTCTTTTGACCCGCCTTCTCCTCCTCGGTACCTTCCACCCCACACCATACCATAGGCGTACACACCAAACCGTCGACAACGACCTCGACCTCGACCTCTCTCGACTCTCCTACTCCTAGTACTCTGTCCGCAGGTCGTTCACCCCATCGCGGATAGAGCAATGCGTCGTCGTGTCCGATAAACGAGTAAAAGATCCGAGCGAACTTACCCCTCGCCCCTTCGCCGCCCGCCCGCCCGCCCGCCATGGGACCACCACCGTCGTGGTGGGTTCCTGAGCGCATCGACCAGACGGTCACGCGACAGTTTGTGACCCGGCACCTGGTCGCCGACGAGATCCGCCGCCTCGACAGCCCTGTGGCCTTCACGTCCGAGTCGCTGACCGAGCGCACCTACTGGGAGAGCATCCGAGACGGCGCCCGGCGGCTGTTCCTCGTCCTCGTCGACGTCGGCGTGCCGGACCAGATCTTTGGCATCGTCGACGACGGCTGGGGCGACGCTGAGCTGCCCCTGTCCCTCGAGGACGTCGAGCGCCTGCAGCTCACGGCTGCAAAGGACGACCGCGTCGACCGCCGCTTCTACCTGCGCCAGTACCACTACCTCGTTGCCCCGCTCATTCGCGGGCAACACCGCGCCTACCATGACCTCGAGGTTGTCCCCATAGATGTCGTCGACCGTAGCCTGCCCACCCCGCTGGCGTCATCAAAGGCCCACCTCGTCGACAAGGTGAGGCTCGCTGGCGCGCCAGCCGGGACAACCCTCACGCGCCGGCGCTACGTCCTCAGAAGCAATGGCAATGGTGGTGGTGCTCGTGGCAGGGGACCTCCCTCGACATCGACCAACTCGTCCTCGGCCTCGTCGCCGCCCCTCTCGAGCTCACCCCCGCCATCGTCGTCTGGGTCGTCAGGGGTGTCGTCATCGGCGGGGGCAGGACCAGGCATGTCGCAGACCGAGTTCCTCGACATGGTCAACGCCGTGCGCACCGTCCAGAGCGACCACATGATCTCATACTGGGCCTCGTACACGCACCAGGGCTACGGGTACATTCTCCTGACGCCTATAAGCGACCACACCCTCAAGTCCTTCCTAGGGAGTACCTCCAACCCCGTCAGCGCCCCCTCGGCCTTCCGCTCCCTGTCCAAGCGCGCCCGCCGCGAGCTCGTTGTCGACTGGATCCTCTGCCTCGCCGACACAATGGCCTACTTACACCACGCTCACGGCCGTGCACACTCGTACATCAAGCCATCGGCCGTCCACTTCACCGCCTCCAACCACATTTTTCTCGTCGATCCCACCCGCCTCGGCAGTCCCGACACTATGATGTCGACAACGACGGCAACGCCTGGATCTGTCCATATCGGCGCAGAGAAGTCCTCCTTTGACAGGGAGTGGTATGACTACGCCGCTCCAGAGCAGTGGTTCCGCCCCGCCGGGCCGGGAAGCCCCCCTACGCGAAGGGATGTCCTGGCGTCGCTATCTGTATCGCCAGACGCGCCCGGTCACGGATATGGAAATGGAAACGGGGCCGCCAACCCAATGCAGCAGGCCGACATCTTCTCCCTTGGCTGCATCATCCTCGAACTCCTGTCGTTCCTCCTCAAACGCTCCACCAGCAAGTTTGCCAGCTTCCGTTCCGCGAAGCTGAAAAAGGGCGGCAGGGGCGGCGCCGTGCTCGACACTTCGTTCCACAATAACCTGGGCCAGGTGGAGGAGTGGATGTCCGGGCTGGCAAAGGATGCCGCTAAGAAGGCGCCCGCCTCAGAGGCCCCCTCGGACGATGGCGCCCACGTTTTCCGCGGGTTCACACCCATGCTCCACGTCGTGGCCGAGATGCTCGCGTCGAACCCGTACGAGAGGCCGACCGCAGCAGAGGTCCGCCGCAGAATGTACCACATTCTCCATGACAGGTGTGGCACCCAGAACCCGCACTGCGGGGCTGGTACTGGTCCTGTCACGTCACCTGGGGCGTCCCCAGACGTTACACACGGCATGGCACATATGCGTCTATCACAGCAACAGCAACAATATCCGCAGCAGCAGCAGCAGCAGCAGCAGCAATACCAATATCCACAGCAGCACCAGCACCAGCCATATCAACAATATCAACAGCAACACGACTACTACCCTCCCGAGAGCCCAGGGGTGATGCTGCACCGTCGCACCACGAGCAGCAGCGGATACTCCCAGCTCAGCCGGGACAGCGGTGGCACCGCCACTACAGGGAGCAGCAGCGAGCGCGACGGTGAAGGTTCCGTGGTGACGAGCACTTATGCGCCATCCACAAGCAGGGGCGTGGGCGTGGTGACCTCGGCGCCGCAGCCTATACGCTCCGCTGCGGGGGGGTGGTCTCCCGGCCAGCAGGTGTACATGGGGCGGCCGCCATCAAATGGGCAGTCATCATTGTATGCTGGGGCGGAGTGATATTCTGTTATTTTTAGTCGCCTTCCTTTCTTCTGCACGCAACATATATCCAGGCGTTGGGTTCGGGGGGATCTTGCATCATTCATCTTGTCTTTTGAGCCGGCGACAGAGGGGGCACGTGATTTGAACTATAGGATCATCGTTCATATGGCGTTTTACTTGCACATTATTACATACTAAAGTGTGTTTTTGACTACCTTTGCCTACGAGTCTATGACCACGATACACGTGTTTTAAAGGTTTATAACACGTGTTAGGCGCCCACGCGCGTATAAGATGCTTCGCTTGACAATGTGCTGTAGATATGTGGCTACCTGATAGTTTCTGGGCTTGATACGGATGAGATGAGTCTGAACTACTAGGCGAATTAAGTGAAGAGAGGTGTACGAGTAATGTTGGACATTGGAGGACAAGGAAGCAAGGCACTGCGAGTAATACAATAGATAGAGTATACTCTGCACGGAAGATTGATCCTCTTCAGTTAGTAGTAGTAAGTACTACTACTCCGTACTACTACTGAGGTACTAGTCCTAGTACTTTGTAGTATGGTCAAATGCACTAAGCCGAGGCCGTCGTCGCTTCGCTTGTTAGAGTCTGGAGTATTACTTCTGCTGATAAGATAACGAGAGGGGAATCCACAAAATTTTTTCTCGACCGCCCACAAACTTTGTGAAACCAGGAGAGGCCGACGCCGATTTGAGGAGAGTGGGGCCGAGTAAATGGGATCAAAGGATCAAAGAGAAGAAGAGTAGCAATTGAGGTGTTGGTTCTGTGTGAATTGATTTCTGTTCCAGTTGCACGGAGTCTCTCTTACAGGTATCTCTGCTCTTTGTAGTAGAGGATTGGTTAGTTGCTATTACTACGCTGTACGTACATTGCTAAATACGTCCTGCGGGGGGGAAAAGGAAGGCCAAAAAAAANAAGGCAAAAAAAAAAAAAAAAAAAAAAAGGTACGGCGAATTATCAGCCATGAGCGTCAGACTTACTCAGCAAAATTTTACCAGTTTGCCAGTCAGAAGAAGCAGAAAGCAGAGCGATCTAATCGTCCCGCATCCCAAATCCTCGATAAATTATTTTGGTAGGCGATAGCGGCGGGCGGCCACAACACCCGCACAAAAAAATAGCAGAGCAAGGCCTCGCTCTCGACATCCTCGTCGTCATCCTCGTCGGTTGCGACAATTCACACACTCCATCCGGTGCTTCCCCTCATTTGTCCTTTGCCTGGTCCATCCCCAGATGCACTCCACTCTCTGTCGCTCGAGGCGGTTGCAACCATGGCTGAGGCGGCGCAAGCTGAGGCAAGCGCTGCCATTTCTCCCACAGGTTGGTGATCTCTCAACTCTCACTCTCTTTCTAACAAGAGACTGACTGTCCCCCGCAGATATAAAGAATGAACCCAACCCCCTCGACGGATTCAACTTTTCCATGTCGCCAGAGACTACCAAGCGGTCCCTAGACAATGTCGAGGCCACTATAGAGACGCCCGATGCCAAGAGGCTCAAGATGGAGGATCAGCATCAACACCAACACCAACACCAGCACCTCGACAACAACAATCACCACCACCACCACGACAGCATGGGGCACGACCACGACGACGGAAACAACGCCCATGGCATCAATGTGAACATTGTCGACGTCGACAACGATGATACCTACAACAACGAAATGTCCCTCATCGTCCAAAACGCCCTCTCCAATATTAGCGACATCATCGGCCAGTTCAGCGAAGAGCCCCCGACGGCCGACGGCGGCAATGGCAACGGCGATCACAGCGGCGGCATCGACGACAATCATATCAATACCAACACCGGCGCGAACAATGCCGTCGTGCCTAGCACTGAGCCGGGCACCGCCAGCAATACCGATGGCCTCGAAGGGCTGGGGCTGCCCGACGACACAACGCCCACGCCCATCACGTTTGTCGACGATCCCACGAGATTTGCTCGCAACGCCAACCTCCATGCGCTGGGGAGCATTGTTAGTCCTACTACCCCAGAGAGAGATGGAGAAGGAGGGAGGAGGGGCGGGGGGCGGGGTGACGCCTTGGAAACGCGCCTTGGAATGAAGGGGAATTGCTGACACTCATTGCCACTCACTAGTCGATATCCATGCTCCTGCTGCTCGCGCAGAACCCGTTTGACGGGATCGCAGAAAAGATGAAGGATCCGATCTCGGAGCACAAGTGTCGGTTCGCGCAGCTCGAGACATCTCTCGGATCGGTGCGCTCGCTCTTCCTCGCCACGATCGGTGACAGCTCAACGACCGATAACGAGAACAACACCAGCGGCATCAGCGGCAGCAGTAGCAGCAGCAAGGGTCCCATGGTATTCGCCGACGACCTTGAGCTCAACTCGCCCGACGCCAGTACAATCATGCAGTTTGCCAACCTGGCCCAGATGAGCGCCTGGCTCCTCGACGGGAGCCCCGAGGCCATGCGCCTAGCCGACGCACACCTGCCTGCCGTTTTCCGCGACGAGATCATGGGTCTTCCTAAGCGCATTGTCCGGATGTTCGTCGACCTCAAAACGCACCGCGCCGTCCATACCATGCTAGAGCGGGGGGTCGCTTCCCTCGAGCAGCATGACCTCGAGTCCGTCTTCCTTGATGGTGTCGAGGATAGCTTGCGCGAGCAGAACATTGCCAACCAGATCATTGGCACCGAAGACACGGTCACGGCAAGCCTGCAGAACAGAATACTCGAGATCCAGTCGTTTCCTCCAGAGATGGACCTTCCAAGTATGTGCACACGTTTACCCTCTTGGATGAGCCCATTGCTACAGCACATGAATGAATGAACCAGAATGGCTCCTGTCTAACGCACAATCAGGCGCCTATCCATGGGACGATCTCATTAGAAACTTTGCTCCACACGCGCGAAACCAGCTCGCCCTGGCTCCCGAGCTAGGCCGGAAGCTGGGCATTGCCATGCCCGTCACCGAGCACTCGGTCGAGCCCATGCCCGATGAGCCCGAGATTGACGCCATGGACCTCGAGGACCTAACGTCCTTCTTCGAGAGGACCGCAAACGGCCTCGTCGAGAATGCTCTCGCCGACCTGGGTGTTGAGCACCTGCAGGCCGAGACGCTTGGCAACACCGATCACGACACAACAGGAGCAGTAGCAGAAGCCACAACGACCAGTGCCGAGACGATAGTCAACAGCAATGACGCCAGCAACAACAACGATAGCAACGTCAACGGCAACACCACCACCCCTACTACCACTACCACCCCAGCCAACAACGCCAGCAACACCACGACGCTGCCCAAGCCGGAAGAGCCCCCGAGGACAAACGGCCACATCACTGACTATAAGGAGCTCGAGGCTCTGGTTGCTGAGAGCACATCCAACTATGTCAAAACCACCCTCCAGGGTCTATCGCCGACACCATACCAACCCACGGTTCCCGCCAGTACAGGTAAGCATTTACTTCTACTCCCTCTCTCTCTCGTCTTGGAGACTGGCACTAACACATCACAGCTGAGAGCATGGCCGCCCAGTCAAGCTACATCCACAACCTCCATCACGCGCCGCAAAACTCGTACTACACCACATTTGCACAGACGACAGCCGACCAGCAGCACCAGCAGCAGCACCAGCAGCAACATCATCAGCAGCAACAACACCAACAGCCACAGCAGCCCCATGTGCCGGGCCAGAACCTGCCCCCTCATCAAAGCTGTTCTAGCGCTGCGCTGTACGAGAAAGCTCGGCAGGCAGCTCTATCACGCCAAACGGCCCACACACGCCGCGAGGGCGTACACTCGACGCGCCGTCCCTGGTCACAGGAGGAGGAGAAGGCACTGATGACGGGGCTGGACATGGTCAAGGGCCCTCACTGGAGCCAGATCCTCAGCCTGTTTGGCCCCAACGGCACTATCTCGGACATCCTCAAGGACCGCACACAGGTGCAGCTCAAGGACAAGGCCCGCAACCTCAAGCTCTTCTTCCTCAAGACAAACTCGGAGATGCCCTACTATCTCAACAGCGTGACAGGCGAGCTCAAGACCCGAGCCCCCACCCAGGCTGCTAGGAAGGAGGCCGAGGAGCGTGCTCGCCTCATTGGTGGCGACGACGACCAGTCCAAGATGCACGGCATCATGTCTTTGGCGGCTGGCAACCTGCACCAGCAGCATAACCGTACTGCATCATCATCGGGGACGACGTCAACAAATGTCGTCACACCCGCCCAGGCTGCCGCCCAAGCCGCCGCCCAGGCCATGGCAGCGGGGCAGAACCGTGTGTCCGCCCTCGCAGCAAAGCAGCCTGCCAGACCGGCGACGAACTTGCAGGCTCTGGGACATCAGCAGCAGCAGCAGCAGCAGCAGCAGCAGCGGCCACAGAGTCAACAACAACTTCCGCCCCAGACGCCGCGGCCACAGCCTCAGCAGCAGCAGCAACAGCAAGATGTTCAACAGCAGGTCCTGCACCACCAGCAGCCTCCTCCCCCTCCCCCCAGCGACGCCCCCTCTGCATCACAGCCATACGGTGACCAATCATCCGTGACGCCGCGCCGCGCGACCCCCGTCCAGAATGCAGCCGTTACGACACCGCACCAGCAGCATCATCAGCAGCAGTACTCTACCACGCCCACCCCCGTGGCTACCACACCCGTCCAACAGCACCAGCAGCTACAGCACCACTCGCCCACACCAGGTCCTCCGTCGGCAGCCACGTCGGTGCACCACCACTCGGCATACCACTCTCCTGCTCAGGGGTCGCACATGGCCATCTCGTCGCCTGCCACGCCTACGTTCCCTCAGCAGCAGCAGCAACAGCAGCAACCGCAGATTCAGCAGCATGATACGGAAATGTCGGGTGTGGAGCTGGACAATGAGACGGAGGCGGCGCTCATACGCGATCTACAGGCGGCGGTGGCGCAGGCTACATCCTCCTAGGAGGGGTTTGACCAAAGCCATCGTGTTCACGATGAGCTGTTCGACTGACTGGTGAAGCAAGCAAGAGGCAAAGGAGTCGCAAGGCAAATGGGAAAGGAACGGCGAAAAAAAAGCGAATTGAAATTGGGATGTGTTAAACGATATGATACCACGGTCATGGCGAATTATTAAAACGGGGCTGTTTGTTGGGTCTTTTCTTCTTCTTTTTCTTCTTGCTCTCTTTCTCGAGGGCTTCGGCGTTTGCTCTACAGTATATATGCGTTTCCTTGCCTTTGAGCCTTCGTCTTTCGAGACAGGGTCGTTTGGTCTTTGGGTTTTCTTTCTTGTATTGGGAAAGAGCAGGTAGCGATGAGATGTCGCAGAAAACAGGCGAGAAGGAGTTTTTCGGTATCAGGGATTTTGAATATTCTTATGCTTCTTTCTTGCCTCCCAAGTCTCTTTCCTTTGGTATTGCTACTGGATGTTGTGACGTGCCCTTTGAATTTAAACTACTGCATGTACTACACAACTTGAAAAGGTGTGGTGGGAGGCGCAAGGTGGGTAGGATGCGGCCAAGCAGCCTCCCGGGTGCCTGGTCGCATGACAATGTAACGCGACATCTTCACATGGTCCGACTGAAGAGCAGTACACACAGATTCTATCCTTTGCGATGCAACATAGGTATCGAGTAATTAAGGTATATGGCCTTGTGAGTATTATACAAATCGCCAACACATATACTCTCATCGTCTAGGTTAGCCCAAGACTCCTTGATGATATTACATAGTAGCTTGGGTCTGCGTCCCTTGGGTTTGAATCTCAATAGGCAGCAAGGCATACTTCCTGGATGACATCAGTCCTAGCAATGTGCAAGGCTCACAGACAGGTTGACAGGAAGAAGAAGGGTAATGGTCTATGTACAGCCTTGTGGTCAGGTGGGGTGTGACCACCCGTTTGCCCCAAACTGTGCAGGGTGCGCAGAAACGTCATTCGGTGCACAGTGCCACGCGGGAATCCCGCCGTCAATCAAGTGACAGCCCCAGCTTGAAGACCAAAGCCCGCGCCCACCCTACGGTCCCGTTTGGTCCTTGGATGCTGCCCGGCTCAACCTTGGCTGACGCCTCGACGGGGGTATTGCTGAACGGGAGTACTCGGGCTGCACTGCACTGCACGAACGGGTTCCTGGCATGGCTGGCTGCCTGCAGATTGCGTGCAGTAGCCTCCTTTCTCGGACGAACCCACCCAATGTGACCGGGACCCCTCGTGGACCAACAAGGGCGACTGACTGCATCATACAGATGCTAATAACGGCTTTCTGACTCTTGCATGTGTCTGTGGGCTAAATTCCCATAAGCCTTGTCTCTACACAGGGCCCGTATGCGCGCACCCCGTGGACAAGGGTCCTCCTCCCGGATGGCTGGTCTTGCGCGCGCGCGGCTATGTGTGTCTTCCATACTACTGGTAGTGGTATTCACTCGTGTGTACTGATAGTAAACACATAACAGCGTGCTTTTGGCCTACCATTCATTCACTCCTCGCTCGTGTTGTTGGTTGTCCTTGTGGAACCAACCCGTCGTGTTCGGCCTTGATCACCTGCGAGGCTATGAACGCATCGTTTGACTTGTACGGCTGGCTCTTCTCTAGGCAGCATGAGTGAGGCCCAAAAGTGAGGCCCTAAACAGAGAGAAAGAGAGGGAAAGCAAACGACCGGAGTAACCCGTATAAGTGCTGCCGTTTCGACTATCCGATCCCCGGATTTTCTCTCCCTCTCCCTTGTTCTCCTCTTCCTACCCCCTGCAGTCCCATCCACCACGGACAGCGAAGTCACTGTCTGAACAGCACTCAAACATTTGATATACCAACCACCACAAGTCATCGATCGCCAAACTGGGTTCCCAAAACAGCCGACTCGTGCCCGAGGTCTCCGCCGACACCTCCAAGATGTCGTCGCGGAAGTACAGGCTCGAGATGACGCCCGAAGGCTGGCGATGGGTTCGCATCAAGCGTCACCACCACAACCATCACGGTCACCACCGCCACCACCACCGCCATCACCACGTCGACCACCACGTCGGCCATCCCCATGTCCCCAGGGGCCGGCACTACGCCGATGACGACGACCTCTATTACAGGGTCAGCGTTGAGGAATGGAACATGGTCAAGGAGCGCGAGCGCCTCCTTGACCAGGACAACCGCCGTCTGTCGGTTGACAACGAGACGCTCCGGGCCGAGTTGACGGCCGCACAGGGTGAGATCCACCGCCTGACGACGTGCGCCATCCGCGATCTCGAGAAGAAGAACGAGACTCTCTTTGCCGACAATGAGGCCCTCCGCCAGACCATCGACAAGGCCGCCGACCAGGCTGCCAAATACCAGACCGAGCTTGACGAGCTCAAGGAAAAGGCCCGCAAGCTTGGTATGGACAACAGGGTCGTTGGCGTCGCAAACGATGAGTTGCGCAGTCGCATACGCGAGCTCGAACGCGAGCTTGAGAGCCATCACCACCACCGTCATGATCATCACCACGACCACGACCATGATGACCATCACCACGAGCACAGCCGTGGACCGAGACGCGTGCTAGACCTACTCCGCGACGCGAGATACTGGAAGGATGAGGCACACCACTGGAGGGCCAAGTTCGAAGCCCTCGCCAAGAAGCACGAGAGCATTCTGGAGGTTCTGGAGCTGCGCACGAAGCGCATGGAGTCGTATGAGGATATGCTGAGGAGGAGGGGGGCCCTCTAAGGCATCGTCGGTTGCATATTGTCGCGTGTTTTGGTCTCCTTGAGTTCCTTGGGCTTCCACTTTCCCTTCATGTCCTTCCATCTCCTTTGTTTTCCGCTTGCATTATGATTCCCACACTCCGCTACTGTTGTGTTTTCTTTTCTTTTTTTCTTTTTCGTTTCTCTCCTCCTCTTTGTTTCATTTTGCCTGTTGTTGCTTTGCATTGGAAGCAGGAGGAGAGATAGCAGTAGATAGATCAATGCCAGCCCCATTACTGGCAGTTGCATCACCGGTATCAATACCGGCATCGCCACCAGACTGGCCCGTCGAGGTCCGCTTAAGCTTCTGCCTGTCATTGTAAATGTCTTTCTTGGTGAAAAAAGTTGGGCTTCCCGTCACCTCCTGCATGATAGAGCGCATCTCGCTGGCCTTGAGGGCCTTGTGCTTGACGAGGCTGCTGGCCAGGGCCCTCTGCTGGGCGGTGCGGCGCCGGTGGACGGCGTGGGCGCTAGGGTCGAGAGACGGCGGGTGGTTGTGCGCGCCGTGGCACTCGTACACCCACGCCCAGCCGAGCTTCTGACTGGTCTTGGCGTTGATGGCGAACGGACAGTCCGTCTTTGCGCTCGTCGCCTGCCGAATGCCCCGGCCCACTGAGGGGCGGCTGTTGCCGCGGTCGCAGATAAGCCAGTACTGCGTCACCGTGGATACCCCGTTGACCATGCGCCTGTTGCCCGACCGGCGCTTGACCACGGCGGCGCCGTTGTCACGGTGGAAGTCCTGCAGAAAGTCGAGCAGCGCATCAAACGATGGGAACGTCGGCGACGGCGGTGGCAGCGGAATCTCCACGCTTGTCGGATCGAATTCGGCGTCGACGGAGCCGTCGTCCGGTGTGCTGCTACTCATGTTGTCTTGTGTGTACGTGTGTGTACGTGTGTGTGTGTGTGTGTGTATGTGCGTCATGTGCGTCATGTGTGGGTTCAGGGCGTTTTATTGGTGGTGGCCCTTGGTTTGGGCATATATTTGCGATGAAACAACGATGGACAAGTAAGGATGAGGGTGAATGTGAGTGAGGAGGGTGAGGCTCATGGTGATGGGATTGGGGGTTGCTTCGTCACTGCTTTCACGTGATGGGGGGGGGGGGAGGAGGCAGCTAGCGCTAAGGAGGTACAAATAATCACGTGCAACTATGCACCCAGTATCATGTAGCTTTTTAACAATTATCCGTCAAGGCACAACCACCCCGTACTACGGTATCAGTACTTCGCAGGCATCGAGCTGTTGGTTTTCGTTGAAGTTCGCAGGGATGTATATACTCCCCGCCACACACACAAGGAAACCAAGGGGTATCCCCTTTGACCGAAGTCGCCGTGCTCGGACTCACCTCGCGCGCTCTTGCTCTATCGCGATGCGTCGGCCGTGTTGCCCAACATTGATGACGTCGAAGTTTCGACGGTTGTACTGTCGCATTACCAGATCTGCTGCCCAGTATTAGCAGATGCGTAAATACCCACCACCTGTTCAACCTGGCATCGGTATGGGTCTTTCCTCAATAACGCCTGGAAAGGAACCCTGTAGCGACCTGTATATTGACGAGACCATGCATGGGCCGCTTTAGAGAAGTCGTCATTCCCAACCGGAGCTGGCTCCGATTTGGGAGCATTCACGGAGAATGGAAAATTTCAGAACAGGTCTTTGTTCACTATGCGTGATGTACAAGGATGGGAAAGACTTCATACTTATGGACGATTGCTAACACTGCTAATCATGGCGAGCGATGTGAATCCTCCCAAGACATATATGAAGACCCCGGTCCTCCTATTCTAGGGCCAAGCAGGAACGCAGTCGAGGTATCATTTCCTGCTTAGCTGTGGCTGCACCAAACTAAGCCATAAAGGAACAGAGAAGCAAGAAAGATGATGTGACAGGGGATGCTAGAGACAAAGAATACCCAGAGAAGAACACCCAAGAACGCCCAAAGCAGCACAGAAAGAAGAACGAGAAGGGCCAGAGCCGCCACCTGCCACCGCCTACCATCTGAAGGTGAAGCGGTAGCGGTGGGAAGAATGCGAAGAGCACCTCCTGTAGTCGTGCCTGGGGCATCGGGATGAGACGGTTCGTTCGGTCGTCCACACTGGTTCCTGCATATAATCTGGGCAGGGGGCCCTGCTTGCTCTATAGTATCGGCAATTGCGGGTATAGACGGCGATGGATGGTTCGAGGTAGCAGTCGCAATGCCTGTAGTATCGCTCGGTGACGTATTTTTCGCACATGGCTGCGGCTCGGCGCTGCGACGAAGAAGACTCAGAAGAGACTCGACGGATGCTTGTCCGTAAGTCAGCACGGAGAACCCCTTCTGATGTCAAGGGCAACACTTAGACGCACAAAGTTTGGGGTCCCAGAATCCCGGACGCTTTTGAAGCTCTCGGCAGAGTGGCTGTGGTTGATGATGTTCTCTCGACCGACTTGATGGTCAAAGATGTTTCTGGAGATGTTCGAAAGTGAAGTAGTAGAAGATCTACCTCATTTGGCAGCCCCTTCCGTCAATTTCAAAGGGAGGTATCTCGAGAGACTTATATACTGGCCGATACCTTCTCTCTAGACCGCCGTACGGGCCACGGCAACACCATCGCTTCGCCATCGAGCTGTTGTGTACCCATACTGTGGTTCTCGTGATTAATTCGTTTGGCAGGAAACAGAAAGAAAATTCCTC
This sequence comes from Geosmithia putterillii, assembly GCA_900188575.1. Taxonomy (NCBI): domain Eukaryota; kingdom Fungi; phylum Ascomycota; class Sordariomycetes; order Hypocreales; family Bionectriaceae; genus Geosmithia; species Geosmithia putterillii. The sequence goes on along the minus strand of FYEU01000308.1, from coordinate 1,078,951 downwards.
GTCTAACTTGGGGGCCTATTTTTTTGCATGGAAAAATTGGAACGACTGCGTGAATACAGGCCTCTGTTTTGGGTCGGGTAGACGTACATGACTTGCTCGTGATCACAGTCGAGGCTGACAACGAGGCTGAGAAACGATGAAGAGACCAGAATGGCGACGCTTCTGACCAAAGGAAAAATGGGACCCCTACGGTCATTCAGAAAAGGGAAACCAGATGTCCAATGACTGAAATCATGTTAGTTGGACCATTGGGGGCTACGGCGGGTATCAGGCTGCAGACCCTGCGAGGCACAGGGAAGCGCGGTTGGAAGGTATCACCAGTTTGACACGGATGGATAGACTCGTGGAATGAATGGACACGGCCGAACCACGCGAGGTGAGTCACAGCCACAGATGTGAAGAGGTACGGCGGCATTGTTGGTTTCTTCAAGTTGAAGGGTGGCCGTTTTATAGGCCGCACGTTTGTCAGGCATTGGTGCTTGGGTGTTCATGTACGACATGAGTAGGCAGCACTAGGCGGAATCCAAACTGTCGGTTATTGCCACCCATCACTTTCGCGATCCGGTCATGAATTGAATGGAAACCAATGTGTCGCCCGCACCGCAGTTGTATGAGAGACGAGAAACACCATCGATGGCCAAGCAGATGTGGCGTCGTCGCTTCGGTATTCTCCCCGCGCGGCGTTACGCGGGGAATTCCCACCGCACGGTTCGGGGCCGTTACCGGCGGGGGATGCAAGGTTATCGATCAAGTTCGGGAGACACAATCCGGTCTCGTTCGCCGACCTCACGGTCAAGCTGAGCTTGTGGGTGTCGTTGCGGGGGCCGTGTACGCCGGCTGCTCCGGCAAGACGATCGGTCTGCTGAAGGAGATGCCTTTCCTGGGACGAAGCGCTCCACCCCGATGGCGCTGCCGTGTCCACAGACCAGGATACACCGCAGCGGGAGAGCACGTCGCCACGTCCGCGGTCGTATTTGGGAGATGCGATCAACCTGCACTGCAGAGGATACTCAGACCGCTTTTCCTTTGCAAGTATGCTGCCCCCCCTCTCTCCACATCACCTGGTCCCCGCCAAAGGCAGGTCTCCGTGGGATCTGTAGGCGGCATCGTCATTCACATGGCGCTGGCCTGTGGCTAATCCGGGTGTCAACGGACTTGAGGGGCCCCGAAACTGCAGCACCTACGGCCGAAATTGTCAATAGCAGCATTGCCTGGGCTCGCGGAGGCGCGGCTGCGGCGGACCATATTCGACGTCGTAGCCAGACCCAGGGCTCACGCTGGCACAGGCAGGCTTGACTACCTCACGTCGTCGCTGGCCGAGGGCGGCGGGGTGTTTTCCGGCGGCAGAGGCGCACGTAGAGGAAGAGGGGCCGCCCTCGGGCATATCCCTCTTGGTCGTCACATGGGTGATCATTTTGTGTGTGTACCGTTGCCGAGACCGTTGCCATGAGGTTCTTGGTCGGCCAGATGCGCAGGCTCGGGAGCGACAAGGCGCCGGGGACGACGAGGAGCCATGTGAAAGTGCTTGGGCAATGGGGGCCATCACAACAGTCGACGACATAAACGCACGCACGCGTACACACATACGAGTACGCACACACAATGACACGCACACCCGACAAGCCAAACCAGCAATGTGCAAGAAAAGAAGGGAAATGGATAGAAAGGAACAGAAGGGAAGGAGAAAATGGCCTTCGTTCCCCGGGCCTAGGCACCAGCAGCAACCCCTCCTTTGGCAGAAACCATTTCGAGTATCGACCGAGGGGTGGATGGAGAAACTGATGATGGTGATGATGGTGCTGATTATAGGATGTGGCAATGACTCACCCGCCCAGTACTGCACAGTCACATCACCGAGACACAGCCGTGCAGGAAACCCGCCAGCCCACAGGCAACTTCTGCACGGTCGCCTTGCAGGGCCGGGCCGTTGTGAGAGATCTGTCATTGTACTCGGCCAGTATGAAGTACATGCACTCGAGTATGGAGGAGTATAGATTAATAGTAGTAGTAATACTGGTATTACTCCGTCATACTGCGAATCCGGCCGTTGCGCATGTATGGAGTATCATCGTTCCCCTTTTGTTCTGCGCCGCTGCGTTGACCTTCCTCTTCGCAACTTCGGAAGAGGGAATATCAGCCCAGCCCAGCCCAGCCCAGTCTAGCTGGCTGGCTCAAGCTCCCCTTTCCGGGGGGACCACGGACCATGTCCATGGTACCAGAGACCGGGGTCCAGCGTCATAATTAAGAAACATCCCGCCCGGGCCGTGGCCGTATGCGTAATGCGTTCGGATCTTCTCCGTCAATGTCCATGGATGTAGTTAGTACTCAATGCCTACCTACGAGTATTACCTACTGCGCCTGCGCGTGCGTAGGCGTCAACCGGAAAATCACTCTTCGCCAGTCGATGCTTGGTAATTCCAGTCTTGTTCATGCAACCCATGCACGCTGCGCATGACCCCTGTCTCCCTCTTCTTCCCTCAGCCATTTATCCTCTCTTCCCGTTCGCCTCTCTCTCTCTTCCTCTCTGTGGCGCGGCAGCAGCCTGGTCTCTCTGTCTGTGTCTGTTAAAAATGTCAGCGCACCCTCTTCGGAGCTTGCCTATTCCATACTGGCACCAGGTAATACAGGTGTGGCAGTTCTTCCACTTTGACTTTTCTTGTCATAGCGACATGGCCTATAGGCAGCTATGGACTCACGAGTGCGCGGATCGCCCCCATGCCATCCCTGTCCTGTCCTGTCCTGCCTGTTCTGCCTTGTGTCTTACATGTAATAATACACACACTGAACGAAGTCTGACTTGTACGGGTACGAGTGCGAGCCAGTCCTCCCATGTAAGTAGGACTTGCGTGGCTTGGACCTGTGTGTGGGCGGTGGCTCAGTCAAGGACTGGGCGGACTGTCATCTCAGCCCTAGGAGATGTGGGTGGTTCCTGGTGGTCATCACGAAACAACTGTTGCCACCGAGGGGGTCATGATGAGTCTGTCGGCGATTTAGTGATATTCCTAATATTCATCCTTTTGAGAGTTTGAACATGTTCAACCGGTCGGCGATCAACGTCTGGTCTTTTGTGTGAACCCCGGCTGAACTTGCCAGCACTGCTAGACAAGTAAGTGTCCTTGTCGGTTGGGCAGCACGCGCAAATCAGTACCTGAAACGGGGCTCTCTTGTGTGTTCAGAGCCGAAACAAAGAGAACTCGTATGACAGCTGCAAGCATTCCGCATGTGAATGTGAAGAATAGTATGATTCAAGAAATGGCCATTATTCACTGGTGGAGGGGAGGGTCCAGCCAGCAGGCAGGCAGCGGCAAGGCAGGCAAGGCAGGCAAGGGCAAGCCACACACAACAACCCTCCCTCGCTCCAGTCGCTCCAGTCGCTCCAGTCCATCCAGTCCATCCAGTCGGTCCCAAGTCCCTATTACTTCTATTCTCATTCTCATTCTTGTTGCTCACTGCATATGGAATAATACGTACTCTGTACTCCGTACCTGTGGGATATAGAGGCAGCGACTTATACACACAAAGACCAGAGACTCGTATCGCATAATACATATATAGGCAGCACTTGGACCACCCCCCCTCGGCCCCCCTTTCAACTCGTGCGCTCGCCCTTTCACTCTCATCTCATGCTATATATATAAATATATCTCATCATCTCTCCTTCCCTTTAGCCATTAGAGAAAAGAGAGAAAATTTTCCCTTTCGCCCTTTGTTTCCTCTGGGATCCTGTTTCATTTTCCAGAAAATTTTCCCTGCTTTGCCGCCGGTTGCCCCCTGGAAGGCAAAAAAGTCGCTTTGGGTGTGGGTTGGGCATCAACGCGTGGTGCATTTAACCCTGACGAACCACTGCAAACTCCTACTGCTCCCTTACCTTAGTGGTACAACTCTGTTGGACGAAAGCAGGACGCAAAGGAAGCAACCAAGCAGACTGGTGGCCAGACAGACAGAAATGATGCGTTCTCAAGAGCGATCGTCTGGAGCTGCTGCGCGCAAGCGTGGTGAGCCGGCGGGTGAGTTCTCATCCAACTACTACACGCATCATGCTCCACCCTCGCCTCTCCCTCTCTCTCAGAGGTCCCAGAAGACGACGACGGCCACAACAAGATCACCAAGGCACGCCGATATGCTGACCTACTCAGAAGACCCCGAGCAGACCCTCCGTGACTCCCTCTACAAGGCCAACACGGACCTCAACCGTGTCGTCGGTGAGAGGGACCGCGCTCAGATCGAGGCCGACAAGCTGCGCAAGCGTGTCGAAGACCTCGCCGCACGGCTGCAGTCCGCCGTCGAGGCAAGGGACGACTTCCGCGACAAGCACCAGCAGTCCAAGGAGAACTATGCCGCCCTCAACGAAAACTGGCTGAGGCGCTACGTCGAGCTCGAGAAGAGGTACGACGGCCTCCTCAAGGCCCGCGATACCTCTGCCGCCGCCGCTGCTGCCGCTGCCGCCGCCGGCCAAGCCTCCCCTCCCATGTCCTCGACGTCCATGAACAACGACAGCGCCGGCAGTGGCAGCAACAGCAACAGTACCCCCAGCAAGAAGAAGCAGCACCACCAGCACAGCACCAGTAGCTCCAAGGACGACCGCGCCCGTGGTCGGGCCCGCGACAGGGCTACTTCCCGGTCCAACAAGCGAGACCTAGAGCGTGAGCTCGAGCGGGAACGTGAGCGCGAGCGCGAGCGCGAGGCCGAGGAGGCTGCCGCCGCCGAGGCTGAGCGCCAGCGTCTGTCGAGGCGCTTCGAGGAGAAGAAGCGTCCTCCCGTTGCCACCTCCGGGTCCAGTGGCGCCAAGCATCGCGGTGTCTCGGTCAACCAACAGCCGCACCACCGCTCCGCCTCGGCCAAACCCCTCGGCCGCACCTTTTCCGGATCGACCGGTCACGTCCAGGTCACACCCGGGGTTGGCACCGGCGGCGGCGGCGGCGGCGGTGGTGCTCCCACCGGCACTGGCGGCGGTAGCAGCAGCAAGAGGTCCAGCCAGCAGTACTACGTTCCCCGGACGCCCAACCCGTTTGGCGGTAGCGGCGCTCATCACCCCACGTACGTCATGAGCAGCGAGGCCGGGGGCAGCAGCACCGTCCATAGCGACGGAGCCTACGATCACCGCGGGGGTCAGCGTGTGTCCTACTATTCATGAGGGCGAGGTGAGGTGATTCATGCATGCATACACATACCTGTACAGGCACACACACACACACACACATCTGTATGATACATGGGTGGTATCATGCATTCATCGCGTCTCTCCTTCAATCGGAACACATAAAAGAGCCAGAGGGCAACCTTGCCTCATGCAGGCACACACGCACGCACAAGCGCACGGTATTGCCGTCATTCCACCCCACCCCGCACTGTGGCCCACGGGCTTTCCTATCATTGATGATGCGAGTCATCAATCGCCATTATTCCCCCGACCGACGGCGATTTTTCTCCTTATCATCGCTGCCCGAGGGGATTTGATCCATATCTTGCCTGTTCAACACTGCGCCTCTGCCTTTCGTCACTGCCCCCCCTGATTTTTGTATTCTCTTAAGAGAGTACCGTTTTGCGTTTGCTTGCCTGCCTGTTTGCCTCTTTGTCAGCAGGCCCTCATACACGCAATGAAGCTCTTCCCATCCCTGCCGCCCAAGCTCGCCGATTGGGCGGAGAAGCAGCCCGTCTTCTTCACAGGCTCCGCCGCCACCCACGGCCGGCATATTAACGTGTCGCCCAAGGGTCTCGCCTCGTCGCACTTCCGGGTGCTGTCCCCAACCCAGGTGGCCTACATCGACCGCACGGGCTCAGGCTGCGAGACCATTGCGCACTCGTACGAGAATGGCCGGCTGTGCATCATGTTCATCAGCTTCGGTAGCACCCCGCGCATCCTGCGCCTCTTCTGCCGCTCGCGCGTTGTTGAGTGGGACCAGCAGCCAACCTTTGGCCAACTCATCAAGCGTATCTCGGGCGCCGACTCGTTTGACGGCGCCAGAGCTGTCATCCTCGGCGACGTCTGGGAGGTCCAGACCAGCTGCGGGTACGGCGTACCCCGCGTGCGCAAGGAGCTGTACGCCCGGCCCGACACTGACGACAGCGGCCACGAGAGCGACGAGGATGCCACGCACCAGTCGGCCCTCGGCCCCGGCAGGCCTAGTGAGCTGTCCGTCTTCGAGGACCGTCCCACCCTCGAGAAGTGGGCGGGCAGCAAGGTTGAGGCTGCTAAGATGCTGGACTACCACAACAAGAACAATGTCTTCAGCATAGACGGCATTCCTGGCCTGCGCACCGCACGAAGAGACGTCGGCCAGCGCCTGTGGGTGCAAGACCTGCGTGCCAAGTTGGCAAACGTTGCAGCAGAGAAGGACGGATTGGTCGTCGGCTTTTTGCTGGCATCTACCCTCTTTCTTTTTCTTCGTGCGTTGGGCATCTTATAGCCCCCTTCCATACCTCCCATAGTCTGTTTCTTCCAGCCAGCCATCTTGTTTAGGTTATGATTAAAAAAAAAAGAAAGTCGGGCAAGGCGCATTGTTCTAGTCTTGCCTGTTCTTTCCCGGTGTTAGTTATTTAACAGTCGTTAGTACAGTCGAGTTTTAGTCGACATTCAATAGGAAAACAAACGTTCCAAGAGATCTGCTTTCATTCAATAAAACCCCCGGGTCCCGCCCTAGGACGTGTACCTGGAGGCCAATTCAATTGCTTTATGAATAACGCTGCGCTAACACCATGTGCCTTTCGCTGTGGCATCTGATGGTACTACCTCAACAGACGTACTCTGTCGCCGTGGCGCTTAGATAGCCGGCCTGAGCGTGTTGATCCCCCGCTTCTCCATATTGTATTCGTGGTGACAAATGATCGTGGATCCGGCGGGCTGCAACAGCGGGAGCGAGGCATATCGCCTCGGCGGGCCGAGTGGTTCAACCGGAGCCGGCTGCGGCGGAGGACTGGAGATGCATCCCCCACTCAGTAGTGATACTGACATGACAAGACTCAACTCCCATCAGCCTCCATCTCCGTTGACTGGCTGCGCCTTGTCCCCGCCGCCCTTGTCGGCATTCTTGTTGCCACCACCGCCACCTCGACCCCGCCTTCCACGGCCAGATCCCTTCTCGGCTTTGCTAGGAGAGGCAGGTGCATTTCCTTCCCCGGCTGCTGTCTGCTGTTTGCTGTTGTTGTTGCCGTTGTTATTACCAGCGTTCCCGCCACTGGACTTGTCCTTGCGCTCAAGGACCTGCACCGACGCCTGCCCTATACTGACGGGACTGGCCGCAACCGCCTTGGCCAGACCCTCATTGTTGGAAAATTCAACATACGCGAAGCCCTTGCGCTTGTCCATCTCGATAGAAGAAACGTCGCCAAACATCTCGAGGGCCTGGCGGAGTGTCGCTTCAGTGACGCCCTGCGAGGCACTCGCGTGTTTGATGAAGGCGCGGGTGGCGTCGGGGCTGACCCCTTGCTTCTTTTGGCCAGATTTGTTGTTACCCGGGGATGCCTTTTGCACTGCCTTTGTCTGCGTGCCATTAGATTCTCCCGCTGGCGCCTTGCTGGACTCGGTAGCATCTGGCTGTCGCTTCTTGAGGATTACGGGCGGGTTGGCAGGCGCAGCAGCGGCCCCAGGGTCGTTGAGCTTTGCCTTCTCAGTGTTCTTGCCGCCCCTGTTCCTCCTCCCGGATGTCTTGGTTGCGTTGGCCTTCGACGCCTGGGAGGCGGCGCCATCTGATGGTGCGGGAGATTCGGCGCGGTCGGCGTCCACTGCCGCTGAAGCCACCGTCTCAGCTCCGTCCTTCGCCGTTGGAGGGTTGGTCTCAGCTTTGGCTGCATCCTGGCGCGCGCGCCTATGGGCACTTCCGGGGCTTAGACCGAGGTCTCTCTGGAGGAGGCGAGCAGCGGCGGCAATCCCAGCACGGCGGCTCTTTGGCACGTCGGCGCTGTTGGCGGCGCTGGCCTGTCCGGAGGCGCTCTTTTTAGGAGCGGGATCTACAGTCTGATCGGCGGCGGCGGCGGCAGCCTTTTTGGTAAGTATCTTGACTGGCTCCTTGGGCTTGTCGGCCTTTTCATCCTTGGCGGATCCCTTGCCCTTCTTCTTGGACGAAGGATCGTCCTTAGATCCGCTCTTGGTCTTGCTGCTGCCGCCGTCCCTAGCACCCTTCTTGGAGGCAGCGTCTCTAGCTTTACTGGCCTTCTTCTCCTTGAGGTACTCAACTAGCGGCGTAGTCGTAACCTTGGACTCGGCCTTATCAGCCTCATCTTCGGCCTCAATGTCCTTGGGTTGAGCGGGGCTAGCGAGGCTTTCGAGAAAGTTCATAAATTCAGGGTCCTGGTCAATCGTACCCTGGCGGGTATCGGTGCGCTTCCTGTTGCTAGGGACCTTTTTGTAGAGGCAGAATTCGACAACAGGGGTGCTTATGAGTGTCGGGTCGGTGAAGCTACCTTTGGCGTCCTCCCAAGTCTTGGAGCGGACATCCTCACTAAGGGGCATGATATCGTCCTTGCGCATGACGTGGATGTAGGCACGAGAGGGACGCGACTGCTTGCTAGGCCTTGGTATGATTGTCAGCCACGATAAAGCCGGTTAAAGATCCTGGTTGCACGACGAGTTGTCACATACTCTGTCGATACTTTGCCTTCGCAGTAACTGAACCAGTCGACCCTTCCCTGGTCGACTCCCCATTCGGGTCCGAGGACGGTTAGAAATTCGGCTTCCGTCATGGCCGGAGGCAGCCGGCGTACGACGAGTTTCTCTCCCTCATTCTGAGGCTTGGACTTGACGGGCTTTGGGGTCTCGCTCTGGCAAGGGGCAGTCAGTATGATATTGCACCATCATCAAGACATGGAATCATTGAATCACCTTGGCAACTGCCTCGGTTCCCTTATCGTTGACAGACTTGTCCTTAGCTGTCTTGCTGGCGGAATCAGAGCCCTTAGCGCCCTGCGATGTATGCATGTGAGTCGATGAGTCCTAGCAAAAAGTTTTGAGCCCTCCCACTTCTCCTCATTCCCTCGTCTCACCTTGGCGTCGTTGGCCGATCGCGGGCGACCGTGGTGACCTCTGCGCGACATGACCTGAGGTGGCTGGCTTGACATGACCTGATCTGCAGCAGCTTCGCGTGCGTGGATGCGAAACAAACGCAGGGTCAATCTGCTGTTGGATAATATGTATCAAAGATAGATGGGTAAGATGTCGTGCTGCTGGGCTCACGAACCGCAGGTGCCCCACCGAAGCGCGCGCAGCCCGCAGGATGCTCTCGCTTATAACAAGGTCTCCGGTATGCAAGCTGTAAGTAAACGGAGTAAGTCGTTCGATCCGAGGAAGCGCATGAAGTTGACTGCGGCGCTGGGTGGCCGTCTGGTTGTGAGGTGGAAGGATATCGACGCCGCTTTGAGTGAATGAGGGCGCTTTGTTGGTGTGGGGACCTTGAATGGCAGTCGGGCAGGTACGTACCTTTCTCTAGGACAGTGAACAACCGCGCCTGTCACGCTTCCAGCTACTACTACGTACTTATTACCTCTAGAGGTTGAAGCCCTGTAGGTTGCTAATCGTAGCGCCTATTACGGTGTATTATTGGGTTTGGAGTCATTGGATCGATGGGGCCGGCATGGACCAGACTCCTTGGTGATCACTGATCAGTGGCAATCACCCACAGGGCACATTGAACTCTGAAGGGCGAGATTAGGGGACTAGAAGCGCTGTATTACAGCCCGGGCACCCAGCCAGATGGCGTCCAGGGGGTCAGATCTTCTGTCGAGGGCTTTGTTCCAGCGCATGGGGCCCCACATTTTGGCCTAAGAGCGACTCGTGCGACAGCGACCGGGGCAGGTGCGAGTGCCAGCTGGAGCCACAGACCATGGACGAGTGCGAGCGAGAGTCTGAGGTCACCTGTGGCCGTGCAACCAAAAGCCCATCCCTCGGCCCAATCCTCGATATACTCGAGCAACGAGAGATCCCAACCTCTCGGAGCCCTCATCCACAGCAGCACACATCACCCCAAGAGAGAGAGAGATTCGGGGCATGCCTTAGGAGATGGCCTCGAACATACCGCGACCAGGCCCCGCCAACCTGGGGCCAAACTCGAGCCTCGATGAGTGGCTCGAGCAGGCCAAGCAGTGCAAATACCTGCCCGAGCGAGTGATGAAGGAGCTCTGCGAAAAGGTCAAGGAGATCTTGATGGAAGGTGAGTTTTTGAATTCCGTCATGGATATTCCGTGCCCCCATCGTCCCCAGTTGCCTGGCCTGCGGTATACTGCTTTGCCCAGCGCTTTTGCCTGCATAGACTGACGTCGCTCCCGCCGAGCGGGGTGGGCGATATCCAGAGTCCAATATTCAACCCGTAGGCACCCCCGTCACCGTATGTGGCGACATCCATGGCCAGTTCTACGACCTACTCGAGCTGTTCCGCGTCTCGGGCGGCATGCCAGGCGAGACCAACATGGAGGCGCCCAAGACGGCCACGACCGTCATCACATCCGAGGACATTGAGCCCCCAACCGAGATCACAAACCCCAAGCTGAAGAAGAAGCTGCGCGCCTCTCCCGATAGTGCCACCGATGGGCACGATGAGGAGGAAGCTGGTGATGGTGGTGACCAAGGTCGTGACGACCGTGCGCCCTCGAACGACTCGGGCGTGGGCGTTACGACGTCGTCCCAGAGCGCCCAAACCCGCTTCGTCTTCCTCGGCGATTTTGTGGACAGGGGATACTTTAGTCTCGAGACGTTTACACTTCTCATGTGCCTTAAAGCGAAGTATGACACCCGCTGACTCTGTTCCTTTCCATCCATCTTTTGTTCTCCCTTGAAATGGACACCACAACCCACTTCCTGGCGATCGACGTAGTGCTGACAAACCGACTCTCCTCGAATCCAGGTACCCCGATCGAATCGTCCTCGTCCGAGGCAACCACGAGTCTCGACAGATTACACAAGTGTACGGCTTCTACGAGGAGTGTCAGCAAAAATACGGCAATGCGTCCGTGTGGAAGGCGTGCTGCCACGTCTTTGACTTCCTCGTCCTGGCGGCTATTGTCGACGGCGAGGTCCTCTGCGTCCACGGCGGTCTGAGCCCCGAGATCAGGACCATCGACCAGATCCGCGTCGTCGCGCGTGCGCAGGAGATCCCCCACGAAGGAGCGTTTTGTGACCTGGTGTGGTCGGACCCCGAGGAGGTCGAGACGTGGGCCATCAGTCCTCGCGGTGCTGGCTGGCTGTTTGGCGATAAGGTGGCTACTGAGTTCAACTATGTCAACGGCCTGAAGCTCATAGCACGAGCCCATCAGCTTGTCAATGAAGGATACAAGGTTAGTCCTAAAGAGAGCGCAAGAGCCAGGCACGGAAGAGACACGCCCGCTTCCCCTCCCCCACGAATCTTGACTGACGTGTCACTTTTTACTAGTATCATTTCCCCGAGAGCTCAGTCGTCACCGTGTGGTCGGCGCCCAACTACTGCTACAGGTGCGGCAATGTCGCGTCCATCATGTCGGTGGAAAGGGACCTGGACCCCAAGTTCAGCATCTTCTCGGCCGTGCCAGACGACCAGAGGCACGTGCCTGCCAGCAGGAGAGGGCCCAGCGACTATTTCCTGTAACGAGACGACTTTGATGCGAAAACAAAACTGGTTCCTGATCATATCATGTCAATTTCCTTTGTCCTTGTTTCCTCAATTCCTTTGTACTTTCGTCCCTCACTCTTTTTTTCTCGTTATTGCACTTGGGTTGGGTTGGGAATGTAGACTAGTTATAGGGTCAAAGATACCCGTCATGTCCTTATGTTGTTGAGACGAGCACCTGACGAATGGGGCGGCATGGCTTGCTTGGGTAATGCGATTATTATAACGAAGCATACGCAAGAGTCCAGAGCATTAATTTCATTCTGGAAAGTTCTGTGGTGAAGAAGTGTGGCTACCGGGGATGCCCCACGCCCGTCTTCTGTATCTATGATATACGGAGTAGATGTGTGTGGATGGCGTTGCCCCGCCGAACGTGGGCATGATAAATTTGACTTGACAACTACATCATCAGCGACAAACCACCACAGGAGGAAAGGAGAGGGCAATGATGAAAAGAACGAGAAATCCATGAGACTCTCGGACGCTCGAAATATCTGTATTGAGACTAGACCAATCCCAGGATGGCCAGACAGCGCCGTGAGAACCCTATCCGCAAGGCCGTCAGGACATGGGCTGCAGCGCTCCCGTCGGACGGCCCCGACTACACACAGCCTCTCCCCGATGACCTGGGAGATACTGCGCCCAAGCGGTTCACAATCTACGAGCCCATGGTCCTTCTCCCGGCCGGAAGCTTCACGACGGAACTATGGGCTAAGGCTCTCCTAGAGAACACTTCCACCACACCAGCGTTGTGGGCCCTGATCCTGAAAGAGATATCCAGGGACGAAGGCAGGCGAAAACTGACGCACCTAGCCGTCAATGAGGGGATCCCACTGCACACACGCTCCGGAGAGAATCAGAATCTGCTCCGCAGCCCGAGCGGGCTTCGCATGTTGTACGGGGATTTCGGGCCTGGGGATACAGACATAGACCCTGCCTTTGACAAGGCCTTCTGGGTATCGACCCGGCAGAACGGCATCCTACAGACGTGGGCGCCGCGCTGGACAATGTTTAGCAGGGGCAACGTCAAGGAGAAGGCCAGGCTCCTGGGTTTCCCCGCTGCTGCTGCAACCCCAACGCAGAAATGGGCTATAGACCTGTACGCCGGGATAGGCTACTTTGTCTTCTCGTACGCATCGCTGGGGTTCAATGTGCTCTGTTGGGAGATGAACCCGTGGAGTGTCGAGGGGTTGCGGCGGGGCGCCGAGGCGAACCGGTGGTCTGTGAGGGTGGTGGAGGGGCGGGAGCTCGAGGGAATGTCGGAGGGGGAGCTGGCCGAGCTAGTTCGAGGTGGTGGTCCGAGGATCACGGTGTTTCTCGAGGACAACCGGCGGGCCATGGAGAGGGTGCGGTCTCTCCAACAAGGTGGCCTGGCAAGGGAGGTGTCCCACGTCAACTGCGGGTTGCTGCCCACCAGTGAGCCCACATGGGATATGGCGTGGGAGCTCACCAGATACAGTCGGGAGGAGGCCTGGTTGCATCTGCATGATAATGTTGGCGTGGACGACACGCAGGGTCGGACTGGGGATATAGAGAGGCGCTTTGGGGAGCGGGCGCGTCTATCACCGTCAGACTTACCTATACGCCAACCGCGAATTAGTCACGTCGAGCAGGTCAAGACGTACGCACCAGGAGTGTGGCATTGCGTCTTTGACGTCCATGTTATTACGAAACCAGAGAGGGCAGATATCTAGTAGCCCTACACCCCTCCATCTAGTAAAAAAAGAAGTAATAAACCAAACCCAAGATTGAGAACAGAAACCGTTACACATGTACATGCACATACATACACCTTGTCATCCCTCGTTATATACCCCCTCTGGGCCCTCCAGCCTCCCATCAGGGAAGGGTCAAATTATTGCTGCTTCCTGAACTTCAGAGGGATGTTGGCCTCGACAATGGGCTGCTTCTCCATCTCCTCGAGACGGTCCTGAGCGTCGTCCATCTGCTCGTGCTTACGGAAGTGCTCGATGTCCTCGGGGTGCGTGAGGTCCTCGAGCTTGGTGTCGTCGTTGTGGTACTTTTCCCAGTGATGGATCTCGTACTCGTACTCGTCGTCGCCGTGGTGGCCCGGCCCCGTGCCCAGGTCGGGCAGGGTACGGCCCTCGGAGGTGAACTTAAGCCACTCGGAGCGGTCGACGGCGCCGTCGCCGTCCTCGTCCATCAGGGAAAGCAGGTGATCGGCAATCTCGGCGCGGCGCGTGGCCCCCACGTGCTTATTGGAGTCGTCCATCAGGCCGTATGTGCGCTGCAGCTCATCGGCCTGCCACTGCCCGTCACTGTTGTAATCGTGCAGCGCAAAGAAGGCGGCGTCGTCGAAGCTGTCCATGTGGTGTTCCTCTTTTGCATCGCAAAGGTAAGCAGAGGTTCACGATTGCGAACGACCCCCGGGGTAGGTCATAGATGGGAGAGAGATCATACCGGCCATGTGCTTCGTCATCCAGTTGGCATTTTCGTCGACATGGGGTGCGTGGTCGCCGTGTGCGGCAGCCAGACCGACGAGGGCCGCCGGTAGTAGCGACTGCAGGCGCATCGAGGCGGCGAGGTCTGATAAAGATTGTTGAGGGATAAGATGGATGGGAGGTCGTCGGTCGAGTCGATGTGATGCCGCAAAGAGTCGAGGATTGGGGATTGGAGGTTTTGGAGAGGGAAATGGTGAGGTGCTGAATCTGGGGATGGGCGCAATTATACTACCAGTAGCCAGGTCCAGGCAGGGCGCAGGGGTGTGGGAATCCCAATTACGCCGTACCGGATTTGTCGCTTGCTTGCGGCCGCGTGTTCCTTGATTGAGCAATTGTCTGTGATTCGTATTCTCCCCACAGCCCGGCAGAGTCTTGTCAATAGCAGCTGCCGTCGGAGAATAATGGGATCAAAAAGAAGAAAGGCTCGGATAAGTGAAAAGAAGCACGACGAAGAGTCCGCTTCGGTAATGCCGTTGCTTTCAGCTACTAACATTCGTCAGTACTAAATTATAAGCTTCAAACGTGTCCAATTGCGCCCAAGACGTCACTCTTGGCCACGCATCCGAGACAATGGCAGCTGGCAATTCCAAGATTTTGCATTCCAACCGGGCGAGATTGACAGAGCCCATACTATTACTGGCGTTCTCTTCTGTGCCTTCTCTTGTCACTGGTTAGGCTCAAGAGGACCCTTGGGCAGGGACGGAAACATTAAGTTTCAACCCTGCATCCCTGGCAATCAAGGGTGGGGTGAAACGTCCAAGTCCAACAAGATCTCCGACGCGCCACAGAACGTGTTCCACAATCATCATCACCATCATCACCACCACCACCACCACCACCACCACCACAACCACAACTTCTTCAACCTCATAGATTGGCGATCCTGCTCCAATCGCTACAATGAGTAGACAGCTTGAGCAGGCCCTCTTCTCGCTGATGCCGGCGTACGGCCAAGACCTTCCACCAGGCCTCATCGGCCTTGCAGGCTCCCTACTGGCCCAGTCGCGCATTAAGGCTAGCACTCTCAAGGCAGAAGAGGATGTAGCAAGGCTGTATGCTTGCGCCAACCTCGCGTGCGATCGGTAAGCACCCTCTCTACCTTCTCTTCTTCTGTACTTTCAAGAGCTAAACAATACCCTGCCAGCCTCAAGACCTCTCTCGACCTACCCCCCATCCTGCCCCGACCGCCCATCCCGCCCCGGATATACAAGCGCCTCTACACCCATCTAGACCACATACTACCGGCCCCGTCCTCGACGCCGACACGTACCCGATCGCTGCGCAACCGGACCCCCAACTCCCGGACCGCCGCCGGCGATGCGTCGACAGATCGCCCATTGCCATCCCGCGGTTCCCCGACCGCAGAACAGAGCCTAGCACAGTTCCGCACCGGCGGTACACCTTCCAAGGGCGGCGACACGCCGACGGGCGGGAGACGAAGTAGCAAGCGCGTCACCGCCGCGGTGGCCGCAGCCTCGCTACGCCCTTGGGTACGTCCGGTGGCGTGGTTCGTGTGTGCCGAGACGGGCCAGCCGAAGCTTGCGTCGAGCGTTGTGGCGGGCATGGAGGCCATCACTGTCCCGGGCGGCCGCGAGTCTGCCGACCAGTGGACGCGGGACAACTACGCGGCCATATTCGCCGCCGTCTTCTTCTGGTCTGTCGCGCGGGCCAAGGCTGCCATTTCGGATCGCGAGGTGGTACGCGAGCCGTCCCTCAACCGTCGGAGGGAGGTGATTTCGCTACTCAACCGGGCGCGCAGGACGGTCACCATCCCGTCATCACAGCACCAAGTGGAGGTTGGTGATGACGAGGAGGCATTACTGTGGAAAGACTGGGTAGACCTGAAGCCGAGGGACTTCAACGGCGCTGTGAGCACTGTGGAGCAGCGCGGGTGGCTTGGTGACTGGTGGCTGGGCATAGACGACGTGGTCAAGTCCAAGGAATGGGATGGCAGGGACAATGAGGACGCCGATGATGGAGACGCCGATCTCACACAGCCGATACGTGTTCGCAGAGCAGACACGATGCTCCAGGCCAAATATGACTATCTGAGCGCTGCGCGCAGGGCCCAGTATGAGACATGGAGGGCGGATCTGCTGGCCAGGATAACGCCGTCGGTACCTGAAGCGTCGGATGGCAATGCCATGGAGGTGGACAGCCATTGACGTACTCGAAATGCAATACACTAGTATATGTATGTATATATATATAAGGTTCATATTGCCTGCCTGTAGGCTCTAGGCAATCTTGCCAGGAACGTACGGATGCCCGGCACTCAACCCCCCGTCTACAGCCCACGCCTGCCCGTTGACATAGCTGCTCTCGTCGCTGGCCAGGAACAGAGCCACGCGGGCAATTTCGTCGGCGTGACCACCCCTGCGTGCCGGGTTGAGCTGGCCAATCTTCTTCTCTGTGCCGCGGGCCCTGGCTGCGCTGAAGACGGGCTCTGTCATGCCTGTCTCGATGAGACCCGGGCAGATGGCGTTGACACGCACCCCCGTCCCCGTAAGCTGGTACGATATCGTCTGGGCGAGGGAGACGACAGCTGCTTTGGACGCAGAGTAGGGCGTGCTGCCCGCGTTGGACCGCAGGCCGGCAACCGAGGCGGTGCCGATAATGGAACCGCCCGGTTGGGGCTTGGAAGATGAGGTGACCTGCATGGCTGGCGAGGCGAACTTGGCCGCCGCGAAGACACTGGTCGTACGCATTCTCGTCAGTGCTGAAGGGTATTTGGGGTTGAAGACTGAACATGTATATATACCTAAGCGTATTGACCCTGAGTATGTTCATAAAGTCGTCGCCGGAGATCTGGTCAAACTTGAGGGGCGGTCCCACGATGCCAGCATTGGCAAAGAATATGTCAAGACGCCCGTACGTCGCCATGGCATGGGCAACGACGGCCTCGACCTTGGACTCATCGGCCGCGTCCATCTGGAGAGTATGGACGTCGACGGATGGGTAAAGGGCGTTGATTTCGGCCTTGTGGTCGGCTAGATACGAGTCCTCGTAGTCACACAGGTATATAGCCTTGGCGCCGGACTCGGCGTACTGGTGGGCGGTGGCTCGGCCAATGCCGAGGGGGGAGTTGGTGCCTATTGTGAATACGGTCGGTCAATCGTGATACAAGAGCCGGCGAGTGCCATTGGCTTGATCAGGGGAGAAAGGATGGTATTACCCGTTATAATGGCGACCTTGTCCTTGAGGCGGAGTGAGTTCGACCCGGGCGCCACCTTCTTGAGGGGCGGCAAAGAGGAAGATGCTGAAGGGGACGGCGATGAGTCGCCGCCAGCGAGATGATGGCCGACGGCCTCGATACGACGCTGTGCCTTGTCCGACATCGCCAATGAATGCTACGGTAAACAGACGGGGTTGTGCTTTGGAAGTCTTGAATATAAGAAATGGGAGGATCAATGTTGAGGAGTAAAAGCCAACATTAATCGATACTCACATGTCCGAAGCGGGAATCCGGGGAAGCTGCAGTGGGGAGCAGTGCCGCTATTTGACCTCGGCTCCGAGTGCGAGTGGGGGAGTCGCCAAGTTACGGCGGTACCAATTGCGTCGCTGCAGAATGGCGTGGGAAAGGGGACAATCCTTAACATCCCACCAATTACAGCTCTACTCGATACTTGCCTCCATGCACCTAGATGCATGTACTGTTAGGCTGTTGTTTTGTCCACTTTCTTTCTCTCATCTAACCTCATCTTCCCGTCGCCATCAATACCGCCTTGGGCTCCATGGTTAGATATTATTAGCCGCTCGTCAGCCACTTCGCGATCGTGGCGGATACGAGCTTGTACGCCCACTGGCATCACCATCATTGACGAGCTTGGCACCTCCCGTCTCCCACTACTTCGTACAGGAAGAATGAGAGAGCGCACGGCTTCATACGGTGCGACATCTAAATTCAAACACTCAGCCGGCGAGCCACGTGCACCATGATTCATCGACGGGTAGTCGCGTACTGCGGCGACGGTGCAGCACAGGGTGCAGCACAACAGAACTATTTCCATATCCAGCCCAGTCCCACCGCTTGCCCTCGCTAGATGCCAAGTGAGATAGCACAGCTATTATACAAGATATGTGCACGTCACAGTGCCGCGGGAGCAGAGGCTGAAAGCCATCCATGGACAGGTTGGGTTCCACGACGCCAAGGTCCATCCGTCAGGCTCATCGCTGCCAGCTTAAACTCCGTACCAAGTCAGGTTGCCATGTTCGTTGCTACCTGCAAGGTAAATCATGCAGATCACAGTCCTCGTATCCTGTCATCCTCGAGTCGGTAAGAGGCGGGACACCGCACCAGCTCAATGCAACGGCGCGGGGTCTGTATCACCAACCTTTCGGACTCGAACTTGCACAACAGCGAGAACAGATTTCGCGTCGACTGTCCTGCCAGGCGTGTTACTGGCATCTTATGGCCTTTTCGCTTCTCGAATCCCCTAGCGGCCGCCGCTCCGAGATATGCTCGCTCGCCCAGTCTTGTGGTCGCCGACCTTGTCACGCCGTTGGCTAGGATCCAGGATTAGAACTTCGGCATAGCACAGCAAGGCTGCATACTTCGTATGCTCGAATACGAATCCCATATCAGCACCGTTGCTTACGCTTGGCTCTCTTATTCCTGTTCTCGTGGTATCGGTGACAGCCGAAGCAGAGGGCACATGGCGCCCCGTATTTAATTCTCCGGTTCTACTATACCGAGTAAGGCTGGCGATCTCCCCTTCACCGTCTTTATGTACCTCTTTGGGAAGGGCTGTGCTATCGACACCGAACTTCCTTTATATACTTGGTCTGCTGCTCCCCTCTGACTTTTTTTCGTCTCACAAGGCCCTTTTCCCTTACCCTGATGCCGTGAAACCCTCTGGTCTCGGGTCCTGTTTGGAGCCGACTGTTCCTATCCCTCTTACCTTTCGTCATCCACCTCCAGTCGAGTCACCTCACCGCCGCTACACCGAGAGAGAGGGGCGCGTCAAGAAATCAAAGCAAGATGGAAGTGGAGGGGGGTTGTGAGGAGAGCAAGAAGCCATGGGGATATCTAGCAGAAGCCGTCACCGATGCCCCCGCATGCATTTCGAGCTGCCACGAGAGGTTCATCGGTAGTCTTGTGCGGAAGCGCCCAACTTTCGAGCGTGTCTGTGACTACTTAGCCTCCGAAATCTCGTCAAGAAATGAGACCACCACACACGATCCTTTCTGGGACCTTTACTGCTGCGATTCCCAGCTCTGCGGAGTGGACCATCTGGGCAGCAAAGAGCAAGATCGTATGACTTCCCAAGATTTTCCTATAAACTTGAGCGCCCTTATGACTGACATCTATTCGGGGAGCAGCAAATGTCAACTGGATCATCAACACTTGTCAGAGGTAAGATTGGAGGTGTTGAGGGCGGAGTGCTGTCCACGAAGTATTACATGATGCTAAGACAGACCCATGACAGCATCGGCAACTATTCGTTGATCGACCCAGGTCCACCAGGGCCTTCGTACTCGTGCAATGTGTTGGAAGACGACGAGAGAGAGGCCTCGTGCGGGATCCTCATGGAACAGCCCCCAAGTTGGCAAAGTGACAAGTCACCATCATCTCCGGCCACTACCCTGAAGACTCAGATGGCGGTGAGGACGGCCAAGATGACGACGACGGCAACCACGCCAACACAAGAGACACCGATACAGAGCCTCTCATTATACGAGACTGGATTCTTACTCGAGGGCAAGGACGACAGTCCATCCTCTAATTCCGACGGTTCTTCCTCGCACGGCGTCAGCACGGCCACCAGAGTCACAATCGCCCTATCCGTAGTCGCTGGAGTCGCTGCCGTTGCTCTGGCACTATTCTGCTTCGTACGGCGTCGCTATGAACGATCCGACTCAAGCAGAAGCAGGAGGGAGAGGAGGCGTGGGCGCGGGCGCCGATTAACTAAGCGATTCAACATCTCCCGGAACACCTCTTCACGGCCGACCTCCCCCACGCCCCTCGTCTTCCGCGCCCCCTGGCAATCCCCGCTCTCGCCCCTGTCCCCGTTGTCCCCTCCGCCTCCCCTCCGCGACAGGCGTATGCTCCCTATGTCGACCATCAGCGGGCCACCCTCATCTATATCACTGGCTACCCACCCTTCGACATCCACGGCAACGACGGCGACAACCAAGAAGAAGCAGAAGAAGAAGAAGACGCGGTCCAATGCCGAGCCTCCCCCGCCTTGGCCCTGGCCCCTGGGTCCGCCCGCAACCATTACCGGAACGACAACGAACCAGTCGAGCCCCGAGCTGACTGACCGCACCACCTCATTTCAATCTCTCGCGAGCATCGACGACCGGGTGACTCGCCCGTGGCCCTGGCCACCCGCCGACGCAGCAATGCCTAGCAGCCCCGGGCCGCCGCCCACGCGGGCCCTGCCTTCCACGCCATCTACCACAGCCCTGGCAACGGCGGCCCTTGCATCGGCCACGGGCAATAATGCATCACTCTCTGCTCCGCCGACGGCTGCCGGTCGCCCAGAGGACATAGGCGTGGCCCTCAGCCCGGACACAAAGGACCTGCCGCAGGAGTCGCGCGACCTGTGCGAGCTCACAGTACGGTACGGAAGCCCCGTCGAGAGCAGACACTGGAGCAGCTGGGGGCCATCAGATCCCGTGGGCGGGGGCGGGGGTCCCAGCGCATCGCCCAAGAGGTCAGGAGAAGCGCGGGTGGACAGTCCGATCATGGGGGAGAGGGACCTTGAGAACTTGGGGGGACGATACTAAAGGTTCAAGTGTAATTTTTTTTGTGTTTTTTTCAAGACTGAAGAATGAATGTGGAATGTAGCCGGTCTACATGCTGTAATATGTACGGGCAAACGATGATATGGGTACATGTATGGAGGATATATGACAAGGTTTTATATAGCAGTTTTCATGACGGCGGTAATATTATTTGACGAGTATTTTGGACGGGATAACACTTGCTTCTTTCTTTTTTCGACTCCTTTTTTTTCCCTGCTCTTCGTTTTCATCATGTTCCTGGCCTGCCTAGAGGCCGTGCTTCTTGAATACTCTGACGAGATCGCAGATGCTCGTCTGGAGATCGGTCCAGCGGATCGCCAGGATTTTGTCGGTGCTTGAGACATCGAAACCAAACGTCCTGTGTGGCTCGGGCCTCTCACCACCCTGTACCTCAGGGCCAGGAACACGGTCGGCATACTCTGGGAAGTTGCGACGGACGATGGCGGCGATCTCGCTGTTGGAGAAGTATCGTGCCGTGGTGAAAAGGCGTTTTCCCCCGGCCCCGGGAACCTCGAGAGCGCGGAGATGGGCGCGGGCCACGTCGCGGACGTCAATCCACAGCGAGACGGGGCCCTGGGAGGGTATCGAGGAGCGCCACTCGCCGCGCAGGAGCTGCACCACGCGCTCGTTTGACGTGTTGACACCGTCTAGGGTAACGAGGTGGTCGACGACTGGTCCCAGCACCAGTGGCGGGCAGATGGTCACGAGATCAAAAGAAGGCTTCACGGCCGAGGCAGAGGCTCCTCCGTCTGTCGGGGATCCATCGCGAGGTGAGGGTGTGGACACAAAGTCCCAGGCCGCCTTCTCGGCGAGTTTCTTGCTGACACGGTACGCCGTAGCGGGCGAGCGCCCTACGTCGTCGATGGTGCTCGGGTTCCACGAGCCCTCGGTAAAGGTTGTCTTGGGGTCGTTGACGTGGTCCTCGTCGAGGATGGAGGCGAAGGACGAGGTGACGACGACGCGGCGCACCGATGGGGCCCACCTGTGTAGGGCGCGCAGAATACCCGTCGTCCCGTTGACGGCCGGCTCGACAAGTTCCTTGACGGGGTCGCCTACAGCAATTAAACGTTAACATCAGCACGCGAGCGCAGCGCGAATAGGGTAGACCCCCCTAGTAGGGGCCGCCGGAGGTAGAATCCGAAAGAGTTGAAGGGAGGGCAGAAGATTGAGAAATTGGGGACGCACTCCACTTGTAGTGAAACGGGCTGGCGGTGTGCAGAACAAATTCAATGTCGGGGGTGTTGGCGACTAGGTCGTCAAAGGCGGTTGGGTCGGCGAGGTCGGGCACGATGGCGACGACAAGACGGGGCCCGACGTGGGCGTATGCGTCGCGGATCTTGCTGGCCTTCTCCTCGTTGCGCACCGTGGTCACAACCGAGTAGCCTTTTTGAAGCAGCTGGTCGAGGCAGTGGGCTGTTTATTACACAGTAGTAGGGACCGTTGTTAGCCGTCGTCGTCTATGGTGGTCGTCGCTGCTGTGGTTGGGTGAGATGATGAGGTGAGGATGAGAGAGGTTCGGGAACTTGCCGGCAATAAAACCCGAGCCGCCTAATCATCCAGTAAGCACTGAATTAGCCTTGTGTCATTCTTTGCAGATTTTCGGGGGTGAAAAGAGGGAGATTTCATCTTACCGGTGAGTAGCACCTTGGTCATGGTATCGTGGGCGTGGGCGTACTGTGTGCGTGAACAAGAGGTTGGTCGTCGTGTACAGGCCAGAGCGGGGGTTTCAGGTGTTGAACGAGTTACAAAAAGGGACGGAGCCGGACAAGGGAAAAAGAGACGAGTTGCATTGCACGGGTTGACATAATAATGTCATTGATCCTCGACGTCACGTCACATAACGCCGCTGCACGACTGACTGACGGCCAACTGCCAATGCCAGGGTAATGCGATGCCCCTCAGTCTCTCCACCGGCATTGCGCCCCCCCTCCTGAGCCTGAGTGCCTCCCCCGCCATGATGCTCCGCCCGGGCCCACCGGTGTCGTCGTACCTGTCGGACATGTCATCCGATCATCGCCTGCTGCCCATGGATGGGCCACGGATTGAGCTCTCGTCGGGAATTGGTTCCGTTACGAACAGTGGCTTACTGCTACTAGTATCGAAAGACTTGTATTTAAACAGGCAAGAAAATGTAGATTTAATAGTAGCAGTAATAGGTTTCGTGGTGGTGGTGGTGGTGGTTATAACTAGTAAAGAGGTTCAATGGCCTCCTCCAATATCATGTACATGGGCGCTAATGTCTTTGTTTTCTCTTTTTCGCCATCTATGCGGGAACCTTCAACGACATCCTTCCCCCCCTCTTCTCTTCACATCTCTCACCTTTAACTGTCCATACGCCCGGAGCCAGCTGCCACGGGAGGCGGCGCCTCTGTCTCGGGCGGATGAGGTACTCCGGTGCCGAGCGGGTTCACTGGTGCGTCGGCGGGGATGGGCATGAGCATGGATCCGGGTGGACTGGCGGTCCTGTCGGGCAGCGACTCGCCGCGTATCACCCTCTCCACCTCAGACTTGTCAAGCGTCTCGTACTTGACGAGGGCCTGGGCAAGCAGGTCCAGCTCCCTGCGCCTGACCGTCAGGAGCTCCCTGACATCGCTGTACGACTTCTTGAGCGTCGTCTGCACCTCCGTCTCGATCTTGGAGCGCGTGTCCGAGCTGAGGTGCTCATAGCGCTTGCCGTACTCGACGGGGCCTAGAACGGCCGACATGCCAAACTTGGCCACCATAGCGAAACATAGGTCCGTGGCGTTTTCGAGGTCCTGTACAAACAAAGTTAATAAGGGCGGAGGAAGGGAAGAGGGAAGGAGGAAGCAAGGAAGGGGAAACGTACCGATGACACACCAGTAGTGACTTTGTCGTCGCCGTACTGGAGCTCCTCAGCCATCTTTCCGCCGAGCGCCACACGAATGTTGGACATGTACTCGGCGGCCGTGTGAGAGTACTTGTCCATCTGGGGCACAAACGCCGTGTGGCCCAGGGAGGGACCCTTGGGCAGGATCGTCACCTTGTACAGCCTCGAAGAGCTCTCCTTGTCAAAGAGCTGGACGAGGGCGTGTCCGGCCTCGTGGTACGCAGTCATCTCCTTCTCCTTCTCAGTAATCACCATGGACCTCTTCTCGGAGCCCATGGTAACGCGGTCAAAGGCCCACTCAATGTCAAGCTTGGTGATGATGGAGGCGCGGGCACGACTGGCGCGCAGGGCCGCCACGTTGAGCATGTTCTCAAGTTCGGCACCAGACTGGCCGGGGGAGCGAGCGGCGATGGCCTCGATGTCGACATCAGGAGACAGCTTTAGCTTCTTGGCGTGATGCTTGAGGATCTCAATGCGGCCGCGGACGTCGGGTAGATCGACATTGACGTGGCGGTCGAAGCGGCCGGGACGGGTCAGGGCCTTGTCGAGCATCTCGGGCGTGTTGGTGGCGGCGATGACGACGATGCGCGCATCCTGGTCGAAGCCGTCAAGCTCGGTGAGCAGCTGGTTAAGCGTCTGCTTGGCGTGAGCCTGGTCACGGGGGTTGCGCTTGCCACCTATGGCGTCGAGTTCGTCGATGAAGATGATGGCCGGGGACTTGGACTTTGCGTTGCTGAAAAGATCACGGACCCTCTTGGCACCGACACCGACAAAGATCTCGTCAAACTCGCTACCAGACATGTAGAAGAAGGGAACACCAGCCTCGCCAGCGACGGCGCGGGCAAGAAGCGTCTTTCCAGTACCAGGAGGGCCGACAAGAAGAACACCCTTGGGCAGTTTGGCGCCGAGATCGGAGAACTCCTCGGGGTGGCGCAGGAACTCGACCACCTCCTGGAGCTCGTCTTTGGCCTCGTTGCAGCCGTGAACGTCGCTGAAGCGAGCAACCTGCTTCTCCGAGGTGACCTCGGAGTCGTTCTTGGCGGTGCCAGGGCGGCGGAAGGAGCTGAGGACCTCAATAAGGATGGTGACAGCGGAGAAGCAGAGCCAGGTGAAGACCACAAAGGAGGCGAGGAACTTGAACCAGCGGAAGACGAGCGTGGCTGTCGATTCCTCGACAATGACGTGCACCGGCTTGCCCTTGATACCCCTAGCGGCGTCGCCAGCCAGGCCCTGGCCGACAGCTCCACCTAGGGCCGGGTCGAAGACGGACTGGGGGTGGCCTCCCGCGAAGGAGCCACCGACTCCGCCAGCGCCGCTCATTGACGTAAGCGCCTTGCCGTACAGGTCATCCGTAGCAGCGTTGGAGGCGAAGCGGCCGGACTGGTGCCGCGACACGACGATGCCGGGCATGTTGGCGCGCAGAAGCAGGCTGTAGAAGGCGTTTTGCAGGTTCGCGTTGGTTGGGTCCCGGTTGGCATTGGCCTCGCTGGACGCCAGCTGGGTGCGCGGGATTCCGTTGACAGTTCCGTAGGCCCTCTGGCCCATCGCCGCCACGAGGAGAGAGTTGTTACCGTTCGTAGCCGAAAACCGAGGAGTCGAGAGCCGAGGAGTCGAGTTTGTCAGGAAGCGAAGGTGGCTGAGGGGCGAGGCGGCGCCTTTGGTGGCAAACGGCCGCAGGAGTCGCGTCGTCGGCATCGGAGCACGTTGGAGGAATTGGCGGGAAAGCGTGAATGACATCGGCCTTGCACTCGTCAAGCCGAGGCGACCTATTTGCGACGCGGGCGCCATCATCTAATGTCACGTATTTCGAGTCAGCCGAGCTCCGGATTCTGTTGAGACAACGAAGCATCTTTGATAAAGTGGACCGCCGAGGCGAAGGGAAAAAAACTCACAGGCAGCCGAGGCGCCTTTGCAGTCATCATCGACACTCTACCACTCCAAGAAACAAGAAGCCGTTGTGCTGGTGATAATGAAAGGGAGATGCGAAACAAAGAAGAAGGAGAAAAGAGAGTCGGTCACGCGATGGGATGGCGGCAGGGGTTTGTGGGGAGGGGAAGGGGGGCGGAAGCGGCGAAAAGAAGGCCTTGGAATTGTTGGTCGGTCACGTCGAGAGAGGCTCAGCGCTAACTCATGGTGCAATGCGCGCGGCCCGCTTGGAAGGAAAGGAAGAGGAGGATGGCGAGAGGGAAGACCTGGGGGGATGAAACGCTTGGATGACAGCGGATGATGGAGAGAGCAAAGAAAGAAAACTGATACAATAGATGACGATGACCAAGCCGCCGATTCTCCAGTTGTCCGCCAGTCGCTGCAACCAGGCAGATGGGGCCAGGCGACCAGGCTGGCCCACGGCGGCGTCATCGGCAATTGCCCATCGCCAGGCCCGCCTTAGTCATCGCGGCGGCCTTGGATGTTCCGGTTCCGGAGCCCCGACATCGCCCACCACGGCCGAGAATCCCCAGAAACCTCGTTCGCTTTACCTAGCTAATAGATTCATGGTATTAATCTCTGAGTGACGAGTTTCTTACCTGACAGGGTCGGTGGATATCCAATACAGAGACTTTCCAAACAAACTCGCCAAGTCGGCATACTTCAACTCCAGCTCGTTTGCAGACCGGTGCCTTGAGGAGTGAGGGCATCCTCCCGCCACCCTTTGGTCGGGCCAGAGCCTGGCTCTGGAGCCACGACGGGCACCATGATTGCGACAACAATTCAAGATGAGTCTTGGGAACATGGGACATCCCAAAGATACCACGATGAGACTGGTCAGCGCAGTTTTTGTGCTCTGTGAAAACGTCGTGAACCATCATGATAAAGGATGACCGCGTTGTCCATGCCGCTAGAACGCGATACCGCTCAACTCTTCGTGTCGTCTATGGCCCCATATACGTTGCCGCCTGCCATCCTATGGTGCTCTCTTGATGCGTGGCCAACACGTGAGTCTGCAGTCATGTGGCTTTCTCTCTTCAGCTGGGTGGCAGCTGCGTCTTCCCGCCTTGACGCATATCCTCTCCTAGTAGCTCGATTGTTTCCCCTCTACCTGTTCGGCCGGAGGTTGTCTTCGCTTCGCGCAAACATTTCGGTGTCGCGGCCATGTCGTCTCCACGCCGTACGATTACCTCCGGAGGCTGTCTCGGGGGACCCCCTCTCATCGCCCGGGTGTGCCGGGCCAAGTGATGTCGTTGACGCCTCTCGGCGATTCCCCTCTGGAATTTGCCGGGAGTATTCCTCGCTTGGCTCGCTCTCGGATTCGCTAGAAGTCAAAAACTAGATATTTCCTCACTGTGCTCTGTTGGATACCTGTTCGGCAGACGCAGTTGGTCCCGTGTATACATGCGTACCTAATGTGGCGGCGCGACAGTCACGAGAGGAGCGCCGTCTGATCCTCCTTGTCAAACGGCCGGCAAAGACTGACCACGATACCCATGCCACCAAGGATGGGGAGCCCAAGCACATGTGTAGACACACTCGTACAGGTCAGCTTCGGGCGGTTGACAGAGGGGAGGGGGCTGTGTGAGGCTTGCGAAGCGTGCAACCCACTCTCGTACCCACGGTAGTCGAGCGCGGATGGATTAGTCGTGCCTCCAACGGGGACGTTATGCATCATGCCATGCAGACCTTGCCGCCGATGCATGCATGCATACATGCATGCACTCGATCTTTCTTTTTTTTCCCCGAGATGCGTTGGCAAGTTGGCAAGGCATCCCAACAACTTTTTTTTTCATTTCGTTTCTTTTTCTTTGATGGTTTTTTCTTATGCATGTCCAGACAAGAAGGGAATGGGCATGCATGAAAAGATCGCGAGAAAGAAGAAAAGAGAGCGGGTGTATCCGTACATTCATTTGATTCCTAACTACTCATAGTTCATCTAGCTTTGGCGGGTGTCGTGTATCGTGTTCCGTGTTCCTCAGCGCATCCAACAAAGAAAAATAACAAAGAACGATATCGCATCAAACATTTATCAATCCAGTATCCTTTCCATCAATCGTTTTCCTCGTCTTTTTTTTTGCTTGCCCAAATCGGGTCACACGATTCCGCCCAGTAATAGTAGATGACAAGAAAGACAAACAGCCGAACCCAAACCAAGAGCAAACGCAAACCAGAGCAGAACGAAAAGACAGTGCCTCTCTAAGAATCAAAGGTTCTCATAAACAGGGTAGAAGATGGAAAGCAATAACGAGGTGCGAAAGTACAAAAAGCCTCCCAGTGCGGGTAACAGGGTCGTTCGGTTGTTTCTTGGTCGTTGCGAACCCTGCTCCCGAGGGTATATTGATTGCAGTGGTATCCAGCGTACAGGCGTGTAGACGTAAGGCAGGAAATGACCGAGATGTTAAAAGCAAAAGAAAAAGCCGCCCATTTTGTATGTGTCGTCGTAAGGGTGAGGGGTTCACCCTTTGTATTCATTGGTCAAGTGTTGTTGTTGTTGATGTTGTTGTTGTCTGGGAACAAGCCAGAAGCGATGCGGCCCTGGTTAGATTTAGAGACACTCCAGGCGAGCGCTGGGAAGCTGCATAGATGGATCGTCAAAGTCGAGCTTGGGTTCCATGTACAGGCCAAACATGTTGGCCGAATTAAATGCCGGCATGTGACCTATCGTCGTCATCTCCATCTGCGTATGGTAGTCTGCCCACATTGGCATGCCCGGGGGTGCCGCCGTGGCTGCCGGGTGCGCATGATACGCGGTGGCGGGTGCCCTGGGTGTAAATGCCATGTCGTGATGGTGGTGGTCGACGACGGGCTGTTGCGGCGGCGGCGGCTGGGCGTAATGGTGGTGGACCATCGGCGTTGTCGCCGCGGAGTGGTCAGCGGAGGCGGGGGGCGCCGAGTCGTAGAACGAGTCAGCCGACACGAAGCTGGAGTTGTGGCTCGGGGGTGACTGCTCCTCGGGAATGTCAATCTCGTGGACGGCGTAGGGCATGTCGACGTGCGCGCGGTCGATCTGGTGAGCGTGCTGATGGCGCGAGGGCACATAGTAGGCGCGAGGTACCGCGCTGGGAGCCAGACCTCCAGCAGCTGCAGTGGCTGTCATGGTGTGTTCGTCGTTCTCGGGGGCTGTGCCGGTGGCAGGGCCGGTGCTGGCAACGTAGATGGGGTGCTTGGTCATGACGGGGCTCACTTGCGATGAAGGCGGCTCGGTCGTGGTGCCCATGTCGAGGCCGACCATGCTGCTCACCTGCGATACGGTGGAGTGGCGGCGGAATCCGCTGACAGAGTAGTCGCTTTCGCTGCCATGGGAGAGGTCGGGCAGAGGCGTCGACTCCGAGTGCGGACCTCCCTGATCGACGACCTGCAGCGGCCATGACACTCCGGCGGGCTGGTAGGGCGTGTGCGGTGACTCGAGGTAGTCAGAGTCCATGTCGTAGTTCTCGGCCATGTCGCCGGACTGGACCTCCTGCTGGTGCGCGCGCCTCTGATGCTTGATCATGGTAGTCTTGCGGCAGAAGCTGTCATATTGTCAGTTCCATCAACCTATGTACCCCCAATCCTTTTTACTACATATATCTCAAGTACTAACCTCTTGAGGCAGCCATTCTTGTTGCACTTGTACGGCCTTTTGCCGGTGTGAATCCGCCTGTGGCGGGCAAGGCTGGATGACTATGTAGAAGGAGGGGAGGGTCAGACGTATATTCCGGGTGGTGGGGAAGGCGCGACTGTGTCAACGTACATCAGAGAAGCTCTTGCCACAGCCCACTTCGCTGCATGCATGGGGCTTCTCGCCCGTATGCGTACGGTTATGTACCGTCAGGGCGCTCTGCTGGATGAAGCTCTTTCCGCAGCGAGGAAAGGGGCAGTGGTAGGGGCGCTCATTCGTGTGGATCCTGTAGTGTCTCTGGAGATCCGATTTGCGGTTGAAGCTCTACACCATGTTAGTATGATACTTGGAGGCTCCCATGCTGCAAAACCTCTTGTCATGCAAGCAGAGGAAAGAGGGTGAAAGGAGCTTGGAAATTCGAGTGTGCTACTCCCAGTAAAGCATACCTTGGTGCAAGATTCCCAATCGCATCGAAAAGGCCGAGATGTCGGCTCGTTGTCTACAAGTTCCAAAAGCTCCATGGTGATAGTTGATGTGGTTGTTTGTGCGATTGTTGGTGTGGTGTGGTGCGGACGTGTGGTTGTATGGCTCGATGATGACGAGAACCAGAGATTGGATAGCGAGGCAGTGGGTTATATATCAAGTCCGATTCCTTGCCACCGAGTGAGGCTGCAACAACCTGGCAGTTGTATGTAGGGCCACAGCTAACAAGGGGTACCAGTGAGTCGTTTGGTGGTTGGGAGATGTTGCTGTGATGTTGGTTTTGTCTTTTATATCGGACGCGGCTCAAGAGGAAGTTGAGTTGTCGCTGTATATCATCTGTCTCTTGTATGTTGTCTGTAGATTCCGCTCAAGGGTCGCGAAGAGACAACAATCTACAACTGATGTCGAAAAGGGTCGAAGATGGAGCGAGAGCTTTTTGCGAAAAGAGACCGAGGGAGGTTGGGAGGGAAGGGACTGATACTAGTAGTAGAATGAGGAAAGGAAACAAGTCTCGGAAGTTTTCAAGGTTGGGTAGATGTGGACATTTGAATTAATGGGACGGAGAGGACGGATATACTGGGGACTCGCCAGCCGGTTCGAGTCAGGGAAGAAAGAAAGACAGGCCGCTGGCTGGTTCAGGTCTGAAATGGGGCAACTGTCGAGAAGCAAAGGAACATACAGAGTACGGAGGAGAGCGGGAGGCAAGGGAGGGGTGTGGGAAGAGAGGGTCCGCGGAAGATACATTTGGGAAAGAAGGGACCCAGTCGGTTACCAGAAGGAGGAAGTTCCGCACCACGGCACCCGTGCACTGGGGACGTATGAATTGTAATAGTTGCCCCTCCCAAAGACGCAAGTAAGTACACACATGGATGCAGGGAGGAGCATGGTCTCTACTCGTAGGGGGGCGGGCGGGCGACAGAGGAGGGCAGTGTGCACGTACTTTGGTTGTCTAGCTGCGTGGTTGAGAGAGCAGGAGAGTCGCGGGCATGAGTGGGGATAGAAACAAGGCTCGGGGCAAGCCATGTTTCTTTCTTTCTATGGAGTACCTCTACGAGTACGAGTACACGAAAGCTGCTGCCACTTTCCAGATGGGTGAGAGCGAGTGTGACACGTCGATACTGGGTCGACTGGGCAGAGGGCTGACCCTCCGCGCCAAGGTTGCATTTACACTTACAGTATTAGACCAGAGCCAGGGCCGTTCGGATGCACAGGGACAGCGGGAGACCCAGATATAGCAGACCCAGATGGGAGACCCAGATGGGAGACCCAGGCGGGAGACCCAGGCGGGTAACCGAGGCGGGTAAGCCAGACGGGTAGGGCCAAGGGTATGTGGTCCGCCCCCATCTGAATCTGATGCTACCCTTTGGCATTCCACATTAATCACGTCTCCCTCATCCTGTTGTTATATGGCCGTTGGCAAGACGTTGACGGTTCATGACGAGCAACGTGTAGAAGCGTTGAGCATAACGTACGCACATGTACGTAGTCAAGTCTGCGTTTGCGTGCGTGTGTGTGCGTTATGTGTGCGTAATGAGTGCGTACTGGTAGACGTACTCGTACTCGTACACCGGGGGGGGGCGTGTGTGTACTCCGAACTCCGTAATATGCGAGCCACAGCAAGTCGGTAGGATATCCAGGAACCGATACGGCTATCATGACTACAGTGCAATACTCGAGATGTACATTGCAGAATACCCAGAAGCAAGAGCCGCAGTGCATCTGAGGCAGGTTATTACAGGGGATGGAGGAGATGGAGGGGAGGGGGGGGG
>FYEU01000308.1:848074-1040864 GCA_900188575.1 Geosmithia putterillii | reverse complement strand
GGGTGAGGGGCAGATTCTCTGATTCCCTGTTTGAAGGAGGGGGGCCATGATGAAGGACCATGGTGAAGGACCTCGTGGCGTTGTCGTGAGTTAGTTTGGTCTCAGACTCTTGCTCGCCTTGTGTCGTACAGTCTTGGCTGTAATCCTACAGGCAGAGGAATAGAGGGTTCTCGACTTCCAGTCGGTGAAATGGCAAACCTCAATATGAGATGTGAACTGACCGGCACACGGTGTTGCTCGGGACTACGCTGTCTACTGGACGCTATACTCTGCACGAGTGATCTTCCTAATACACAAGTACTCGTACACGGCGGAGTGTGCTCCTTACAGAGTACGGAGTAAGTATGCGGCCCTACGAATAAGGGGAACCCGGCATGTATTGGACTTGGGACCAACCAACATAACCAACCCATCGGGGGTGCCGCATATCTGTTGGCTGTTGCAACCTCTACAATCTTCCGCGGCATATACGGGTCAGTACGACACGGCCACTTGATTACACTCGCATACGGCACAGGTCACATGTCTAGTTTGTTTCCCGTCTATTTCCTACTCGTATTAAACGGTATCGGGGGCAACAGGCCAACATACTTAGATGCAACGTCAGGTTGGGACCTTGGGGGGGCTTGGGTTGGTTGGGACTCGGCGACACGAGGAGCAGCGTGGCTATTTGGTGGCGGATGGTGGCGTGGATGGCAGTCTCAGCCTGACGGGAGAGGACAGCCAGCCACTCAGCACCAGTGCATGCAATGCTGAGGCGAAGACAGCGAGATGGAGTTTCGGGGGCTCTTCGGCATACGCACATGTATGGTACCACACGGGAGAACGGTGGTATCAGAACCTGGCTCATTTGCCATGCCGGGGGGTTGACGATAGAGCATTTCCCACGTTGGGCTCATGTTGCGACCAATAGACGACAGGTTACAACGCTGTTCCGTCACGATGGGCTGGAGGCCATGTGTGTACAGAGAGTACAGGGAAAGATGAAGGCTGATACCGATGAAGCCACATTCAGCATCAGCCTTCAAGTCCCAATTCGTCCAGATGAGATGTGATAGTTCATCCGCCAGGGCATAGGATGGGTGCCCACCGGCAGAAAAGGGAAACCAAGTGGCCCAGGATGGCGCAGACGCAGAATGAATGGGTGTGCGCCAGACCTCGATACCGCGGGTTTGGGGGAAGGGACTTGATCCCTCTACGTCGCATCTTGGAGTCACTCAGTCAGTCGACTTGCGGTGGACACAGACACACACGGTGGGACACGCTTGGCAGGGACTTTTTTTTTTCCCTTTCTTTCTTGCCTTTAGACATTGGCTTTGCCTCTGCGTTGGCAAAGCTTGGCCCTGGATCGTGCTGGTTGGCAGTTATGTACTTTGTACCTTGTTCTTTGATCAGTGCTTGAGTGCCATGTACTCCATAATACTCGTACTCTGATTCTGCCCCTGCCGACAACTGATGTGTTTGGCCAACCAGCCATTGATCAATGATACCGGGTCAAACCGTCCGGATCGTGCCGGGGTATTCTCTTCGCGGGAACTACGAGTCTGTTACGCGGCCGCTTGCGGATATGCTTGCGTGGGGCGGATAAACGGGGATGGCCCCTCTGGACGGCGCAAAGTCAAAGCAAAACAAAGAAAAAAAAAAGAGTCGGGCAAGAAAACAGGTTTGTTTTTTTGGCTGGGGAAGACTGCCAATTCGCACAGCCAGAGGGGAAAATAGAAGTGGAGGCGGGTTGGGGGCGCGAGAAGGAGGTGGAGGCGGGACGGAATGCGTGCATGGCTAGGCGTGGCAGATTCCGTACTAACATCAACGGCACGGCAGACGGCCCTGGTTTTAGCCATGTTGGCTGGCCATGAGTACAGTACATTACGGAGCACGGAGGACAGGTGAACTCTCAAGTACCTTGAAGACTAAAGTTGATGAGGGTGTGTGTGTGTGTGTGTGGGGATGGGGAGCGAGGAGGTCAAGAGATGTACTCCTCGGTATACAGGGATACAGGGAGGAGGCATGTCTACTCGTATGTGTGCGTCCGGCAGTCAACTGCAACTCGAATCCGGCAACGGGTAATACGGAGTAATACGGAGGATTATTACGTCGTATCCCTAGTACGGACGGAGTGCATTACTCGATAGTATCAAGTCTGTTCGGAGTCCCCGTAAATCATACACGATAGACCATTCACGGTATGCAATGCAATACTACTCCGTCCGAGTATGGCGTTTGCCAAAGGACCACAACCAACAACCAACAGAAGGTCGTATCGGGGCATGCGACCTAGGATCGAAGATGCGCCACCGCCAACCAATCGCATCTCTATTTTGAGCTCGGAGCTGGCTCAAGTCCCAAGGGGATGGTTGAGGCAAGCCACGAGCATGAATAGCTTTGGTGATGTGTCGTTTCTGTCTGATCTTTTGCTTTCCGTCTGTGAGTAGACTCGGTATGTACATGTAGCGCTAGCAACCAGCAACTGACAGAGGTTGGCCACTGTGGTCAGTAATACTAAACATAATAGTACTAACCTAGAGTCTAGAGGTTATGGGTTAAGCCCCCTCCCCCCTCCTCCTCTCCTCCCTGCCCTGTGCCTTGCTTAATGGAGTTGTTGTGGGCTGTCGGTGGGTGGAGATACAGACTACCGCACGTCTTGCTCGATTGGGAACTGGGGGTTTTTCTATATTCTCATCAACGCAACACACACAACTGGGCAATAGCTCTTCGAGGGAGTCAGGGAGCCGTCAGTTGTCATCTATGCTGTCAGGTTGGCGTCATGTCTTGGGTCCCTTGTCCCTGTGTCCCTTGGCCAGGGAGGGAATTCTGTCAATCAAATGTTTTGGAAGGGAACTTTGGTCCTGAGGCGCCACTCCGCACCGCAAGCACAGGGTATGTACGGAGTACTCGTAGACGAAGCAGTTTCCCGACAGCGTGGAACGAACGGAGAGAAAGGAGCAGGGGAAAGGGGAAGGGAGAGGCAAAACCGAATCAAAAGAAACGACATAGGACTGGAGCATCCGATCCGGGTCAGGTCAACTCCTCGTCGGGATAGGCTGTCCAGATCGGAGGCACATTGGATCAGGCCGCACGGGATATTACGCTGTCCCCCTCTCTGTACTCCGTTTGTCTGCACAGGTATGGTACTTCGTAGTACTCCGTACACTCGATGGCATTACAGATGGGCTGATGGCGTGCATATTCCTACGTGTGTGTGTGTGTGTGGCGACCGACGATCCGGGGTTGGCGTTGGCGTTGGCATTGGTAATGGCTATCAGACCAGAAGGATAAGCCATTGGCAAGCTGTCCTTGAGCCTTGACGGAAGACGCCAGAACTCTCTACGAGTACTTAACTCTACCTCTATAACTGTCAACAGGTATCAATACGGAGGACGGGTCACGTCTTGCTGCTTGTCTTGGGACCTTTGTCCGGCTTCAAGCTTTCCCGCGCCCGCTTTGCTGCCTGTTGCCTGTTGCAAGGTGTAAACCCACCACATATTAATACCCCGTATTGCGCTGCAATGGCGTCCCACTTAAGTTACGAGACAGGCAGACTCTCAGCCCCCAAGGCCGGCAGCGGGCAGCGGACAGGCGGACTTGTGATGGCTCCGAAGGCCAAGGGAATAATGGTCGTTGGAAAAGTTGGCAACTGGCGTCTAGTCCGTGCCGCAAACTGGAGACTGGTATTATTACGGAGTAAGCACTTCAACTTGACCTAATGACCTAAAGACCTTGGCTCGCCGCTGGGCGCCCGACTGCCTCCCCCCGCTTTTCCATGGCTGCCCTGCCCGCGGCGGCGTTTACTGTACCGACAGGCGGTCGGGTGTATTACGGAGTCAAGAGTGTATGTACTCCGTACCCTCGAATGTACGGAGTACAAAGTATTCATATGCGTGGCGCACTCGCGCCGTACGGACTTTGTTTCTTTTTCTGCTCCTTCTTCTCGCCAGTCCAGTAGGCTGCCCGTATTGCAGCTTACGGAGTCCTCACCGGGAGGTGTACTTTCTTTTCCAAATGCCAGTGTTGGCTTGTGGGAATGCAGGCAATAAGAAAACAGGTTTCAGGTCCCTCTCCTTTCCTTTTTCCTCTTCTTCAATGCTCTGTATGGAGTATGGAGTACAGAGTACTAGTTGCTATCCTGCCCGGTAATATACGAGTATACTCTTGCGGTTTACTCCAGTATCTGCCCCCCCCCCCCGATCAGTTGACCGTTGCGTATCCCGATCTGTCTTAGATGAAGAAGAGCCTTTGCCAGCCGGATGGATACCCTGATCGACCCGTTCGGTTTGGCCAAAGAGGAAATGAGTGGTGGCAAATAGAGGTTTCTATCCAGTTTCTCTTGATCTTCATCTTGATGATTTCCGCTCTGGGGAATATCACTCGTTGAAGCCTCGAGACCAATCAATATTGTGGTTTTTGTGTTTGCGCGGATACGTACGGAGTACATTGCGGTCATAACCATGTGCGTTGCGCGTGGCTAGTTTAGTGCCTGTGTGGCCTTTCTTTGTTCCTTGGCTTCTACGACATGAATTGTTTGTTGAATTCTATTTTAAACTCGACTTCTTTGTTCCTGGCGAGTTTGTAGTCTCTTGCCACTGGTCAATAATACACCAGTACTCCGTACTCCGTCCATCTTGTACGAGTATAGACAGTTTCATTCAACCATGTCCCTAACCAACGACAACCAACGACAACCAAAGACAACATAGCAAATATCCTTCTAACCACCATGTACTCCGTACGGAGTATTAATATGGAGTAATATTGCGGAGTGATGCTATGGAACAAATGTTCATGGGACCAACGCCAATCTCATAACCAACGTGCAATCTACGCCCAACATATGCGACACTGCAACACCGCAACCTGCCCATCTATTACCCCTCAGCCTCAGGCCAGGTCCTTACTCATAATACTAACCTAAAAAGTCCGGCTCATCGTCATTGTACTAGTATTATTCCGTACTCCGTACGGAGTACTCACTCACCTATTAGGTACTTACTCACACCCATATTACTCCGTACTCACACCCACTCGCAGCCACGCTCTAACCCGTAATAATACTCATAATCTGATGGATGCCATCTCCCACTCACTCACTCACCCTACATTGCGTCCCGCTTCCGTCCCGCCCACGCGACATCCTTTCTCCATACGTACGTCCTTGCGAGCACCTCACGAACCGTCTCAGTCTTTCAAGCCAGTATGGCATGCCCATGACGTAAATGTCTCTTCTCTTCCTCTTCCTTTCTTTTTCCTCTTTCCCCTTTCTCTCTCACAATCTGCACTACGAGAGTGTGCCCCATCCCGCCCTTCATCTTGTACCATCCTTTAAACGCTTCTCTCACTCATGATGCAACATGGCCATCTCCCTATCTGGTCGTCTACACCCCTCGGAACTATTTCTACACAAGGATGCAGTGCAATATTACTACGGAGCACTCCGTACAGAGTACACAACCAACTTACAGCTGTCATGGGCGCGGCACGCGGACCCTGGCCCCCCATGTTCAATTGGCCACCGGAGCCACCACCGGAGCCACCACCGGAGCCTTTGCATGCTTGCATGCAGGCTTGCTTGGTTGGCTGTGAGGGCTTGCACATACCCGTGAGGCTGGCTGCGATTTGCTTTGGCTGGCTGCCGGTTGCGACGGGAGAGTTTAAGAGCCAAGAGCGTGTCTTTGAGGTTATTATTCCAATTGTTATACGTCACATTT
This sequence comes from Geosmithia putterillii, assembly GCA_900188575.1. Classification (NCBI taxonomy): domain Eukaryota; kingdom Fungi; phylum Ascomycota; class Sordariomycetes; order Hypocreales; family Bionectriaceae; genus Geosmithia; species Geosmithia putterillii. The sequence goes on along the minus strand of FYEU01000308.1, from coordinate 1,035,162 downwards.
CAATTCTCCAAGTCCTGCCTCTGCTTGCCTTGAGCCCCAAACCGTTTCTTTTACTGGTAGACTGTTATTAATACATGTATTATATTCCTGTCGCCTGCTTTCCTCCGTGCCGTCTGTGCCTTATTTCCTTATTGTGTATGCACATCTTGTTTCTTACCACTTACGAGTAATACTCCGTATTACTTACTTACTTCTCTTTTTTTCTTTCTTTCTTTCTTTCTTTCTTTCTTTGCTAGTTGCTAGTTGCTAGTTGCTTGTTCTCCTTATTTGCTCCGTGCCGCCCCATGTTCGACTCGTATCAACTCTTGAGTCTTGACCGAGTAATTCTCCGCGTCTTGCGACCTTGTACGTACCCGTTAGTCGTAACCACCGCACCTTTCTCTCCGTGCCGCGTGCCATCCTTATATTCCGTACATGGTACAGGCACACACACATGTCCGTGCTGCATACCCTTTTTCTTCCTTCTCTCCCTTTCCGTCCCTCCATCAACTGCTTTGCCTGCCCCGGACAATCACACCCCGACCCAAGTTGAAGTTGCCAAGCCAAGCCACACATACACACTCACACACACGGCACGGGAATACTCCCTTCCTTGTACACACCATTGCTACGAGCATTGGGAGCATTAGTAGCGGTAGCAGTAGTAAAGAAGTGATACGCTCTACTCCGTACAGAGTACTCCCACTCGACTTCCTTTTCTCCACAACGGTATTATCAAACATTGGTCCACCCACGCCCCTGCACCTGCTTCCTTGCGGTTCCGCCTTGCCGCCTGCCGCTGCCGCTGCCGTCTACTGCGTGCTGCTGTGCGACCTGCAATGCAAATCATGGGAATCAGATCGGACGGCATGGGACATCTACTTAGACAAGGAAAAAACGCGTCCCTGTACCTATACAGATAGAGTACGAGTAGTACAATACTCCGAGCCCTGAGGGGTTGGGTTGGGTCCCGTGTGGGTCAATGTCTACAAGACGGGACAGTGGTTAGACATGTGGAGTCGGAGTTCTAGTCGGAGTCGGCCACATCTCGTGCTTCTGAGTGCTCTACTGGTTGGCGTAACACTGTTATTCCCATGGCTCCATGATGCCACATGTAGCAAGTCTGGTGTTATGTACCTGTGCATCTACTACTACTAGTAGGTATCTAGTAGTACAGGTTGTGTCGTGTCTGTAATGGGGTAGAGTCTAAGACTGTAGAGTAGAGTGCAGAGCCGCGAAGTGCGCAGAACACGGTTGCGCGGCAGAAAAACGTAGAGTGAAAAGAAGATCGAAGCATGGCAGAGCAGAGGGATCAGACCAAGGCCAACAGCGAAGATCAGTGTAATGTCGCAGTATCAAACAAGCGCAGAAAATCTAAAAGGCAGCAAAGGGCAACGAATGTGCAACGAGAACAGCAAATCAAGCCCGAGCCGACTGCCATCCTCAGGAGGAAGAGCTGTCGTCTAACTTGAGCTCGCTCTCCAACTTGCTCGAAATCTTGGCGTCCACCAGCTTAGCCTGCAGCTTGGGCGTGTTGCCCGTGCTCTCCTCGCCCGTGAGGCCCTTGCGGATCGCCAGGACGCTGTCCACAATGACGGCGTCGATGCCCTCTTTCACTTGGCGCTGCAGGTCCGGTGCGTTAGCTTTCATCCTCTCTTTATGCATCTCGCCTCGTGACATGTGCCTTCAGCGGCCCTGCTCCGAGCCATCCTCACTGCGCTCGCACTTCTGCCATAGAGAGTGTTTCCCCGGCAGGATGCATACATCAAAGACAATGTGTCTCTGAGAAAACATGCGAGCGCGGCAAGGCCAGCCCCCGGCAGAGCAGCCAGAGTTAAAACGACCACAAAGACAAGAAAAAAAAACGCAAACGGGGCTACGATGGCTTACCTGGACAAGCAAGGGGTCATTATTGAGGGCACCATAGCTAACGCAGACGAGACCGTTCTCCTTGACGACTCTAACAAGGCGCGGGCTGTTGATGAGAGGCTCTGCGGCGGACACGATGCCGAGGAGGTTCCACCGGCTGGCGAAGCGGATGCCCTCCTGGAGGGACGAGGCGCGGACGTCGCCGACGGGGGAGCACCCCGCATCTGTCAGGAACAGGATCGGGATGGACGGCTGCTTATAGCTGAGGCAGAGGCAGATGTCCGGGTTGAAGGACGAGAGGATAAGGTGGCGCTTGCCGGCCAGGTCGTAGACCTTGGAGAGGACGGTGTCGCAAAACGAGTTGAGCTCGACGGCGTACGTGTCCATCTCGTGCTCCTCGCTCTCATGGAGCATGGGGTACTTCATCTCAATGTTGAAGCCAATGTCCTCGGGCAGCTCGCGGAAGAGGTCCTCCAGCGTCGCAAAGGGCGCCTGGATGAACTTGCCACGCGAGTTGGCCTTGTAGCCCTTCTCCTTGAAGTCACGCGTGTGCTTCATGCGCTGGTCCTGCTCCGTCGGCTCATCGTGCCCCGGCGTGTCCATGGACCGTGACCGCGCGGGTGTGAAGCTGCTGGCGCGGTTGCGACGAAGATGGCCGGGACCGGGACCACCATTGCGGCCAGATGCCTGGCCACCATTCCCGTGGCCATTGGTATGCCGGCTATCCGGGTTGATGTGCAGGAACTGCTCCAGCGTCAGGGTGTGGACGGGGGCGTCGATGCCAGTCTCCGAGACCAGAAAGTCGTGGTATACGACAGGCACGTGGTCCTTTGTCAGCTGCACGTCAAACTCGACATAATGTGCGCCCAAGTTGGCGGCTGCGATAAAGGACGGCAGTGTATTCTCGCCCAGCTGTAACGAACGATTGGACGTGATGTTCTTACCCAGCCCACGGTGCCCGATGACCATGGTCGACGACAGCTTCTTCCAGTACGTCTGCTCCGATGTTACCTCCATGTTGGGGTGGTAGAAGGGCGTGATGACGAGGAAGTTGAAGTTAACGGTGCCGATGACGTCGAGGTTACTCGACATGATGGGTACGCACACGTCGCCCTGCAGGTTCATACGCCCTGTCCCCAAGTTGGGCTTGATCGACGACAGGAGCGCCACGCCACGGCCAATCTTGTGCTTTTCGCTACCCGAATACGTGGGCACAATATCGAAAAAGAGTTTGACATTGGTAGCGTCCTTCGCTGTGAAGACGATGGGCTCCGTCGATACATTCTCATGCAGGGGCAGGTCGATTATGGTGGGCTCGCCCGACGCGCCCTTGGCTGAGATTACCACTGACAGGGCCGTATCGAGCTGCGTGTTGTGCGCCTCGGTTAGGGGCACGCGGTCCAGGCTGACAGCCTCAGTTCCTTTGCGCGAGTCCATCGAGCCCAGACTGACATGTACCAAGCTCTCGTTCGTCAGGTAACGGTGACCAAACGTCTTGACGGGCTCAGCGGGGCGGGCAATATTGCTGCCTGAAAGGTAGCCGTTGGAGCTGCGTTCCTCGATGGAGCTGTTCTCGCCCGGGGTCCGTTGCGGGGAGGCGTTGGAGCGGGGCGAGTTTCTGTCCTCGTCCTTTGTCTTGTTGTCGAGCAGACGGGCAATCTTCATGTGGCCACGGAGGGCGGCGTGCTCCTTGGCAGTCCAGCCCGACGAGTCGAGGCGCGAGACATCGGCGCCGGCATCCACGAGCACCTTGACGACCGACAGGTGGCCATCGACCGAGGCGACGTGCAGCGGGGTCCAAGCGTACGTGTTTTCGACAATCTCGAGGTCTGCCTTTTGGGATTCGCTGCCGTTTATAATAACGCGAGCGCATTCGTCGTTGCCGAAGCGGGCGGCAACGTGCAGGGCCGTCTCGCCCGACTGGTCACGCCAGTTGACGTCGACGCCGGCCTTGACGAGAGTCTCGACAATAACGGTGTAGTTGGCCTTGGCGGCCAGGGTCAGGACGGCGCCCGACTGGCCAACGGCCTTGCGGGCCTCAGCCTTGGACTCGCTGCTGGGCCGCCAGTTTTCGCCCTGGAGCAGGGCCTTTGTGGTGAGGGGGTGGCCACCGATGACGGCAAGGTGCAGCGGCGCCTGGCCGTCATTATCCTGCCACTCGGGGGCGTCAATGCCATTGCCGACGTCGAACTGGTCCCATTCCTGCATCTTGTGCATGACAATCTGGCACACGACGACGAAGCCGAACTGCGCAGCGTAGTGCAGTGGCAGGCGGCCAAAGGTGTCGCGGCTCTTGAGAGCCGGGTGGTGCTCAGGTCTGAGGTGGTCGAGCACAAAACTGAGCATCTGTACAGGCTCGTCGTCCTTTGTCAGGATGCTCGACTCCTCCGTGTTGAGCGACTTGGTGGGGATCGACGTGGAGACAGCGGGCTGTATATGGCGGTTGAACTGGGTGCCGGCCGGGACAGGGTAGGTCATGGCGTCCTGGTCGGAAGCGGCAGTCTTTGAGCGGCCAATATGGATGACGAGGCGGTGGATGCAGTTGCGGCCGTTGATATCCTCGGGCTCCTCGAGTGAGTTTACGTGGAGCAGGAGGTGAGCGACGCAGCCGCGGGAGCGGGCTGAGATGGATCGCTGCAGCAGATTGAGCATGAGCTTCTGGGCACCAAGGCCCGAGCTAACATTGGCCTCGGCGAGGCCCTTTTCTAGGTCGGCGACGTTGTCGGTGCGGACGGCGTTGTCGAGGAAGTCGAGCTGGGCCTGGGGCAGGACGACGAGAGCCTTTGACGAGGCGCGGCCGAGAGAGCGCGCAGAGCGGTCGGAGCGGGCATCGTCCATATTCTGGGCGTCGCCGAGAACGGAAAGCCATTTGTTGATGTCGGCGAGCAGGCGGGCAATGTTGCCGTCCTTGGCAAAGGGTTTCGGGTCGACCTTTGTAGATATGTAGCGATGCTGTGTGGCGATCTGCGGCACCTTCTTGTCAAGCTTCTTGGTGATCTTTGCAAAGCCACGACGGTTGATCTCGCCGAACCACTGCAGGTTGCGCAGCTGGGTGCGCAGGTCGAGAAGGGCGCCCATGACCTCCTCGATCTCGTCCTGGTCGAGGGACTCGACGACGTCGGGGACGCGGCCATAGCGACTGTGCAGCACATTGAGACGGCGGCACGAATCGGCCAGGCGCTTGTTGTAGAAGGAATCGACGTTTTCCAGATTTCGGTCCAGGGCGAAGAAGAATTCTGCATGGCGGGATCGAAAGGAGAGAAAAGAGGTTAGGAGAAGGGAAGCGCGTCGTCGAAGGGGGGGCTACAACGCCTGGGCCAGAGGGCAAGGAAAGAACAAAGGCCCAGGGTCAGGTCAGGTCGGCCCACCTGCTGGATCTACCTGCTCCCCATTCTTGACCTTTTGGGATGCAGCCTTGATGAGCTTCTTGAGCCCCTTGTAGTTGATGTAGGCACCAGACCACTCGGGGACCTGGTTTCTCGGGAGGCTATCGAGCAGCAATTGGTGGTCAGCCAAGTCACAGGAGCAGGCGCCGATTGTGTAACGCTTCACTGCAGGGAGAGCGGGGTGGGAGGGGGAATGGCCAAAGAGGAGAGAGGTGTAATGCTAACTTGCGACCAAACTTCATGGTGAGAGGGGAGTTGGCGGCGGTGGGCAACCGGTCATCGGAGGAGGGCGCAAATCGGTATGTTCTGGAGGTTATCAAAAGACCACACACGCACCACAATGCATATGTATATCACAGCAAAGTGGGGGAGGGAGTAGAGGAGGAGGAGGAAGAAAAGGAAGAGAATCAGGAGCAAGCCAGGAGAGAAACAAGAGAGACCAGGGGGCCTGGGAATGAGAGGTGGAATGGAAAGAAAAAGATGGAGGGGGACAGAAGGATATTTCTGGAGTCACGACGCATGTGCACGATGGATGGGCGGTGTTGGCACGGTCCAAGGGTCCAATAATGAGGGGCCATGGGCCTAGGACCTGGGGATCCAGAAGCCGGCGGTCCACTGGCACCCACTCAGCTAGGCAGTTGGTGTGTGGACATGTGCAGAGAGGCAGAGAGGTGGTGGTGATGGAGATGCAACGACGGGTGGGAGGGCAGGCAGGGGGGAAGCATGGTGACGAGTCGTCAAGTGGTCAGCGCCATGATGATTGTTGCGTTTGTCAGATTTTGATGGCTTCAATTCGGTAGACCTCAAGGCCTTTGAACTCTTGGTGTTTAGCCCAGAGAGTCTCTTGTACTTTACTTTGGTAGATACTACTGGCCGGTACTTGGTGCCAGAGGAAGGAGCAGCGAAAAAAAAAGAAAAAAGACCGAAAGTGACGTAACGCTGAGCTGACGAGGCAGGTACAGGCCGGGTACCTGCCCTGTGGCAACATTGTCGCCACCCTGTGTCAATATCGCACTTAGCCATCCGGCCCTGTATTAACACCTCTAGTACTCACTCATGCTCACAACACCAACAGCAAACATGGAATGGGAAGGAAGAGAAGAAGGGTGAGAAAGGAAGTGAGTCCTGTATTCTGCATTCCGAATTCTGCACTCTGCATACACGACCCCGCCCGCACGTCGTACCTCACCAGCATGGTGACATTTACACGGTCAACCAGTGTACGAGTGCTGGCAGACTCTGATACTATGTCAGGCTACTCTGTATTACTCCGTATGCCTCTCTATCAACTCTTGTGTGCGTGTATCGCAGCGTCGTCTCGGAACAGGGACGCGGCCCCACCTCATGCGCGTGCTACGAGTATCGTACATGCGCACAGGCTTGTGGATTTGACAGAATACGAGCAAGACTACGGAGTACTCTGTAATACTCCGTACAAGAGTACGAGTATCGACGAGGGAAACTTAGACGGACATTGCGATACGGGGCTCACAGAGTACCTACTACTAGTACTCATTCACTCACTCATACCTGGCCAGCCAGGTTGCCAGGTAATACTGATACGTGTTGTTTTTTTTGTAGCGTCTACTCTGTACCCGCGCGGTACCTGGGCCCTGGCCGGCCATCCCGATCACGTTGATCCTACGGGGGGTATTACTCGCACTCGTTGGCAGTTAGAGCCGTCCTACGGAGTACTTTGCGATTACTACTACACCGGCAACGTCCAATCCCATTCCATCGCCAGAGGTCCGTGGCTGCTCTACTCACCGTGAGTGGGCAACTCAAACAGCCAACGTGAACCATCGCGACAAATGTTTGAGTTGAGTAGGCTCCTCCTTTGATAAAGGACTGGCCTGTCGCATCCAATTGATCTAGGCAGGTGCAAGAAAATTTAAGGTACTATAAAAATAACAGATGGATTGGCTAAAGTATGTAGTAAATACTAGTAAATAGTCGTACATGATGACTTCTAAGTATGTATCCTGTCTAAAAGGGTATTGCTTCTTGCATACGACATGTATAATACACAACAAAAATCTCTCTTAACCCCCTCCCATTGGCATCCTCATGCAGCGACTCGGTGAATGATTTCAGTTAGTACCATGAGACCACCAACACATACACACACACACACACACATCCCCAAACGGGCGGCCCCATTTGCCCCCCCCGCGATGACAAGCGCCCCTCACCAGGTCCCGTGGTACTCCTGCGCCCCGAGCCCAGACCGCTTCGTCTCAAACGCCGCCCTGATGAGCCCGCCGTACCGCTCCGGCAGCGCGAGGGGCTGCTGCTTGCGGGGCACCGTCCCTGCACCCGGCCTGGGCCCTTGTCCCGTCGCTGCAGCCACAACCCCACGCTTGTGCTGCTGCTGCTGCACCTGCGCCTGCAATTGTTGCACACCATTCACCGTGTCTGTGACGGCAAAAGAATTTTGGTTCTTCTGCTCTGATCGTAGCTCTTGTTGTTCTGATACTGCGTCGAGGGCGTCTTGTATCTCACACCGTAGTTGCTGCGATGCCTCTACGGCCGAGACGCTGGCGTGCGCAGCCACCGAAATGCGGAACTCGGTCGGCAGGTCTGGCTTAATGAGCCTGCTCTCGAGCGACTTGGTCGTCTTGCGCACACGTGTGAGCTCCTTGTCCAGGCTCTCAATCTGGAGAAGACGGCTCTTGGAGGCTCGTAGCTCGTCCATCCTGTAGTTGCTGATGCCGGCGTCTGGCTGTGCCGACACGCCCAGGGCCTGAGCCGTGCTGCGCACCTGGCTTATAAATGTGGCCAGCTGCGCCCGCGACATGTCCAGCGCGGCAAGGCGGTTGTCCGACGCGGACGCGAGGCCTGTCATGTCGAGCAGTGAACAGAGTCTATCCACCACGTAAGCGGCGGTCTCGACATCGCGGGACGACGAGTCGACCAGGGCGGCCCACAAGCCTTGCTCGCCCGCGAGCTCGCGGACCAGAGCAATGGCGCCCTTCCAGTCCAAGGTGACGAGGCACTCGTCAAGAACGTGGCGCACCAGGGCCGAAGCCATGCGCACGCCCGATCGGAGGCAGCACGCGAACAGGGCCATGGCATGGTCGATCATGTGGAACTGCAGCAGGCCGCGCAGCATCTCATCCACCATGAGGGCGTTGATGGGGGCATGCTCCCAGACGTAGTCGCCGCCCTCCGTGCGGCTGGCCGCTGCCGCAGGGCGCTGGTGCCGCGACCGGTGGGGGCCCGGGTCGCCCACAGTGCGCCTGCTGAACTTGGCGCCCGTTTTGCGGTCCTGACCCGCGATGCAGGCCACTGTGCGGAGGAACATGCCGTGATTGCTCGTCACGCGGTGGTGGTGTAGGATGGCCGGGTACGTTGCGGGCGTGGGCATGAGCCTACTCTTCCAGAAGAAATTCGAGACGATGGACTCGGCATACGGGCCATACACCTGGGGCTCCCTGTCGAATGCGACAATGAGTGTGTTGAGTGCCTGCATGTCGGGCGGGTACGCTGAAATGAGCAGGTTGTAGCACACGCGGCCGATCCTTTCCTTGAGGCCGAGTGTGCTATCGTAAATGGCCGACTTGTTGGCTTGGTTGAGCTGCCGCGTGTTGCTGTGGGCTGCGTCCGGGTCAATGCCACGGAATGTGTAGCGGGGGTATCCGTCCTCGAGCAGTCGGGCGGCCTCGTCAAATGACGGGCTAGGCTGTTGCTGCTGCGTCTGCTGCTGTCCGGCCGTCGGGTTCGATGACTCCGCCTTGGTCATGAGCGCCTCGACGAGGCGAGAGATGCCGTCGCCAAAGCGCCGCAGATGTGTCCGTTCTTTCGGGTCGCGTCGTGGTATGGCCATGTCACCGTCAGACTCGAGCTGCACGGCCCGCTCGAGCCGCTCTAATGCCGTCTCCGTGGATAATGACGAGCCGTTTGGCGAGCAACGGTAGAGCTCCTCCTGAAGCGCTTGCCGTAGCTGTGACTCCCGCAGCAGCGCCGGCTTATGGATCTCCTTGAAGTGTGGCCTCCCGCTGTATATCGCGGCCAGGCTGCGCCACAGCTCGGCCATCTGGCTGTCGGTCAGGTATGCGATGCTCGACTCGACCGACATGTCGTCGGCGTTGGCGTCGGCAGCCGACGCGGTGGCGTGCCGACTGCTCGCGGCCTGTTCCCTGAGGTCGGCCAGCTCCCGCCGCACCTCGTCCAGCTGCCGGTCCAGCTCAGTCCTCCTATCCTCCTTTCGGATCGCATCGATGACCGTAGCCGAAGCGAACACGGAGCTGTAGCATGCTGTAAAGGCCTCGGCGAAAGTAACCTTGCGTCGATTGGGGGCTGCCGTTGTCACGCGCCGCCCGGCCCCCTGGGTGACCGTCTTGCAGGCTCGGCAACCACACCGGTGGGCCTGGCTGGCCCGAGACCAGAGCGCGTTCATTCGGGGTGGCAGAGTACGTGACGTTATGGGTGTTGTTGGTTATGTTGTGCACCAGCACCGCCTCACATTGTTCGCGAGGAGAGGTGCTGGATCGCGCGGGTCGCTGTCGTCAATTGGGCGTCGGGGTGGTAGGTTCGTCGTGCTTGAGCCGGATGGACGGATGGCCTGACATTTCTTTTGCTCCTGATTAAAAGACTCTTGAGATTTTTGGACGGGTCCGGCAAGTCACGTGAGACGAGACCCCTTGCAAGTTGCAACGGCTCACCCTGTTGGACACCCAATCTGGTAATTTGGTCCTGCAAACTCATGGAACATTCTCATGATCAAGTACACAGGTCAATAAATGCTTCTTGGTATATAGATTCACGAGAATTGCATCGATACCAGTCTGGAAGTCTGTAGGACAGATCTTGAAGCTATGGCAGGCACAAGATCACGTGAACCCCATCTGGTCATCATATGGAGACCCTGGCATTGGCCAAGAGCCGCAGAGCTTCACCCGCCATTAAGTCAAAGTCACCAAGCGGAGCAGGGCGACACGAAGAGTGAAAAAACATATACCCAGCATATTAGTACTCGGTTTTCACGATATACACCGCAACATCACCATGTTCACGCTGACTCTTAAGGCCGAGCTCGAAGGGTACGTTTAACAGCCAGGCCGTTGGTGGGGTGGGAGTCGAGAGTTGAGGGGTTGCCAGCTCTCTGACGCAGGACGCTTTACTGATATCACTGCATGGTGGGACAGAGTGACCAATCTTCGACCCGACGACTCGGAAGAGAACCCCTTCTGGTATACTTTCAAGGTCCAGTGCACGTCGTGTCGCGAGACCAACCCCAGCTTTATCGGGGTCAACCGCTTTGTGAGTTAGATACGACTGCCAACCTGGCCTGTGCCATGTGTCTCGGGGACATGTACTTATACCTCAACAGGAGGCCAACGAGCTCAGCGGTAGCAGGGGCGAGGCCAACTTTGTGTGGAGATGCAAGAACTGCAAGGTAAGTCCTGGTATTCCATGAAATAGAATTCGCAGAGCTGTTGATTGACTGGTGTCCAGAGGGAGTCGTCAGCGTCGATAAAAGACAAGCCCAAGGCGTATGATCAGACGGAGCCGCCGAAGGCAGGCAGGATTCTCGACTTCGACTGCCGCGGTCTCGAGTTTACAGAGTTCAAGCCAGAGGTATGTTCCATATCTTTTGTTTTTTTTCTTTGGGTTTCTTTTCAATCAGGTTAAGCTGACACTTCCAGGGCAACTGGCTGGCCGATGGCGTCGACTCAGGCACCAAGTTTACGGGGGTTGAGCTTGAGGATGGAGAGTGGTTTGACTACGACGAAAAGGCCGGCGAGGAGGTAAGCATCAAAGAGATTGTCTGGGAGATTAAGCGTAGCTAGTTTCAAAACAGAGCCAAAATAAATAAAGACTGGAGGAAAAGTGGCATACTGTGGTTGTGATTGTGCCTATTTGCGATGGTAATAATATGTCCCGGGTAGATACTAAAGTTTTGATGGACTGGATCGTTTTAGCTTGATCCGATATCTCGACCGCCACACCTCCAATCTTCACCATCACAGCTCTTGAACAGACAACAGCGACAGCTTGAAGCAATAACGTAACGCGCCCGTGATCCTGTCACAATGGCCGCCGAAGCCATCAATCCGGCGCTTCAGTACCTCACCGATGCGGCACACCTGATGCGCGCCGCAGCGCCCACCACATCAGCCCGTCTGATGAGCCAGCGTGGACACCTGATGATGCAGCACGAGATGAGCCCATCCGAGGTTCAGCGGCAACTTGCCTGCGGAGCGTGCGGGTCAATTTTCGTCCCCGGACTCAACAGTACTATCAAACTCGAAGGTACGAGGACGTCTGGCAAGGGCATGCATCGCCGTGCCAACCCCAAGACTCGGCGGTCAGCATCAACACCAGCATTCAAGTCTGGGGATAATGCACGAGGTTCGACAAAGGCAGTTTGCTGCACTCGCTGTAACAGGACGACGAAAATCAACCTCGGAACTCGGCCGGCGGCATATCGCCCAAAGAGGCGCAAGACCCAGACCGTTGCTTCTGCCGCCGCATCCGCCGCCAAGGGCTCTTCTTCTTCCTCTTCCCAACCTCCGGCAGAGACGGCCAAGTCAGCCAACGCGAGCAGTAAGAAGCGGGCCAAGAATCGCAAGACGGGACTGCAGGCGCTTCTGGCTGGACATCAGAAGGAGAAGGATAGCAGTCCACTCAGCCTGGGGAGCTTTATGAAGAAGTGAACTACAATGGCAGTATACGTGCAGACAACAACATTTATGAAATGAATGGAGCTCAGCATCTCCAAAAAAACGCCAGGCGAACCAAGAATTACACATCCATCTGGAGACACATCTGCAGACGCTTCTAGCAACATCTGGCAGGCCGCCGCCATTGGTGGTGTCGTCTAGCGCCCGCAAGCCAAGGCCGAGGGGCGAAAAAAGTGGCAGAGAAAAAAAAAAGCTGCTCTGGGGAATGACATAACACCCCGCTGCCCCTCCAAAAAAACCAAAGACCCCTCCATCCTCGATTGCGACGCCGACATCACACCACAACCCAAACATCGAACATCAGTACCAAGACGCGCACACAAGGGTCAAGACAGAAAGATACATCCCTCCAAAATGTCAGACCAGAAGCCCGAGGCAACAGTGGCCCAGGACCCCCAGCAGTTCTTCCAGGCCATCGGCGACAAGGTCCAGAACCTTGACTCTGCCGCCAATGGCGCCGACTCAGACGAAGATGAGCACCCTCCCGTTGAGGAGGTTGAGTCTCTGTGCATGAACTGCGGCAAGAATGTGAGCAATACTCCCAAGATATAGTTGATGTGATTGCCTGCCTCCAGTCGCTCTTCCTTGGATTCCTTGGGGCTGTACTCGCCTGTACTCGCTGCGCTTGCTGGCAGTCCATCCTGATCCTACCATCTTTGCTTCCGGCGGCTCCGGCCCTGCCGAGGGTATCCTCGTGGCTAACCAGATATTTGACTATAGGGCATCACACGACTCCTCCTGACGGCGATCCCGTACTTCCGTGAAGTCGTCATCATGTCATTTTACTGCGAGCACTGCAACACTCAGAACAACGAGATCCAGGCGGCGGGCACGATGCAGCCCAAGGGCACGCACTACGAGCTGCGCCTGACCAACAGCGACGACTTCCAGCGCCAGGTGGTCAAGTCGGACTCGGCGACGGTCAAGTTCATTGAGCTGGACCTCGAGATCCCCCCCGGGCGTGGACAGCTGACCAACGTCGAGGGCCTGCTGCGGTCGGTGGTAGATGACCTCGAGATGGGCCAGGAAGCGCGCAAGGAGCAGGCCCCCGAGGTGTACCCCAAGGTGGCTCAGGTGATTGCCAAGGGGCGCAACATGCTGCTGGGCGATGCGTTCCCCTTCCGCGTCTACGTCGACGACCCGGCCGGCAACTCATTCATCACGCCCGACCTCAAGGACGGCGTGGGCAAGTGGGAGAAGCGCGAGTACCTGCGGACGCCCGAGCAGAACGCCCTTCTGGGCATCGGTGACAGCTCCGGCGACGCTAGCGCTGTGGCGGCCGCCATGTCGACCAACGCGCTGACCTCGGATGGCGACATTATCCCTGACGAGGTCTACAGCTTCCCCGCCACGTGCCCGGGCTGTGCCCACCCGTGTACCACTCACATGAAGATGGTCGACATCCCCCACTTCAAGCAGGTCGTCATCATGTCTACCGTCTGTGATGCCTGCGGCTACCGCTCCAACGACGTCAAGACGGGCGGCGAGATCCCCGAGCAGGGCGAGAAGATCACTCTCCGCGTCGATGGCGACATCGACCTCGCCCGAGACATCCTCAAGAGCGAGACGTGCGCCCTCGAGTGCCCCGAGCTCGCCCTCGAAGTCCAACCGGGAACCCTCGGCGGTCGCTTCACCACCGTCGAGGGCCTGCTCACCCAGGTCCGCGACGACTTGCGCTCGCAAATCTTCGAGGCTGGTGGCGGCAGTGCCGGTGACTCCCTCGTCTCTGAGGAGAAGGCCAGGTGGAACGCCTTCTTCGACAAGCTCGACGCTGCCATCAAGGGCGACGTTCCCTTCACCGTTATCCTCACCGACCCCATCGCCAGCAGCTTCATCCAGCCCCTCGTTGACCCCCCCGCGCCCGACCCCAAGATCCAGCGCGTCCTCTACGATCGCACCGACGAGGAGGAGGAGGACCTCGGCCTCAAGGACATGAAGGTCGAGAACTATGAGGAGGATGCTCCCGCCCCCGCTGCCAACCAGTCATGATAAACACCGGGCACCGCATTTCAAAACACCATTTCATTGTTTCCGGTAGATAAAAAAGGGGGCCAGCATTAGAGAGTTGATGAATTAAATTGAATGTCATTTCCATTACCATTTCCATTACTACAACCTGCCTCTTCCCTTCGTAGGTGTACTCCTGTGTGGATTTACCTCCGATGGCCCTGCCGGGGGCTATTCTCACGGCGCTTGCAGTCGTACACGTTCACCACCCCTTCACACACCCAAGGTACTAATCTCTCCATAAGGTATTGCCAGTAGGTCACTAACACACACAAATCACCAACCAAAGGAGGAAAAGATCGAGTACAAACAATAAACACTTCAATTAGAAGAATAAGTAAACACGACCGCTCGCAGAGGGATATAAAGCCTAACATACATGGAAAAGACGGAAAGCAAAAGGGAAAACGCCAAACATGCTGATGGGAAGAAACCTCAATCCTTTCCCTTTTCCCCGGTCTCCATGGTACAAACGACAAGCAAGAAGAAAGCGAAAGCCGAAGCGAGAGGAGGGAACAAAAAAACGAATCAACGACAATAGTGGAAACAAGAAGAGGCATGGTCAAGAAGCCACGCCAAGTCACATAGCATCAGAATGAAACCGCATTGTGACCGACCCTCAAAAAGAAGTCGTATCGCGACAGACCATCATTCATGAGAGGGAGCTACCTCAAGGCTCTCAGAAGAAGGACGGCTTCGTCAAGACTCGATACTCGACATAGTCCTCCCCATCAATATTGATGATGCTCCCGTGTGACACGAGCTTGCCCAGGAACGGCCCGGTGCACTTGCGCTCATACTTGACGCCATCGTATATCTTGACATCGTCCCCTGTCGCCCTGGCGCGTCGAGCCTCCTGCCGCGCCCAGACGCTGTTGAGGCGGCGCATCGAATCTGTCTCGCGGATGCGAGACGCCGATGAAGAAGCCGGGGTACTGCTAGCACCATTGACAGAGGCCCCGGGCAGTGCGTTAGCCGGGTCAGACAGCGAGATTGTGGATGCATTGGCTGCAGCGGCTAAAGAAGCCTCGGCAGCTGCCGCACTGGCTGCTTGAGCAGCTGCGCTCGCGGCGCGCTCCCGATGCGTGACTCGCAGGTCTGCACGGCCCTGAGTGGCTTCGGCGCGGGCGAGCTCCCGACGGGCGAGACGGGTCGTTTTCTCGAGGGTATTGTGCTGATGGCCAGAGGCGGGACGGGCGGGAAGCTCGCTGGTGGTACCGGTCTGAGGCTGTTGGTCGTCAGGGCGGCGCGTGCCGTTGAGACCTCGCTGGGACCGCTGGTGTCGCAGGGCTGGCTGCTGCTGCTGCTTCTCCTGTTGCTTTTGCTGCTTCTTGATAGCCTCGACACGACGGGATGAGCGGAGCTCTTGGCCGTTGCCCAGAGATGCCCGGGTGCCCTGTCGGTCTGTGGGCGATGGAATCGACGCAGTCTCCTCATTCTGCCTCTTGGCGGATGGGGAGCGGTTGCTGCCGGGAGTCTTGTCGGCAGGATGGGGTGTTGCGGCAGCCGTGCTGCCGCTGGTAGCCATGCGCTGCCGGGCTGCGCGCACGGCCTCGACTTCGTTGGCAACACATTCCTCAGACTTCTCGCCAAAGTCCAACTGGTACTGGCGCACGCGGCAGTACTCCTTTACCTCGGCGCGTGTCAGGCCACGCAGGTGCTCATCCATGTCCACCTCTTCGTAGGCAATCCACAGCGCTCCGGCGGCTTGGGGGAAATTGCCATCCTTGTACTCGCCGGTGCGTGTCTCGCGCACAAGCTTAACACGGAACATGTCGTTGTGACCCAGTATTCCATAGACGGCGTGGCGTTCCCTGCGCGAGGTGGCATCCGACTTGGACCAGACACCTATCAGGATGCGCGTAGGCCGCGTGCCGTTGAGGGGGTTGAGCATATCTGAGATTCCCGCGGCGGCAGTGGCAACCGGTTCCGGTTCAGTGGTCACCTCGTCGGCTGCCGCGGCACCGAAGCTGCCACTGGTACGCCGCCGCTTGACCGAGTCGGGAATGTCTGGGCCGTAGGCAATGGGTAGGTGCTGACTGGACGTGGGCTCCTTGTTAGGGAGAACAATATCCCGAACGATATCGATAGCGTCCTTGACAGCCTTGGCCTCGGCAGCCTCACGGTCCTCCTTCGTCTCATTGTTGAGGTCGCCCCTCTTCTCAGCGTTCTCAATATCCTCGCCGCGCAGACGGACGTACTCCTTGACCTGGAGTTGGTCAAGACCGACAAGGTGCGGGAGGAAGGTGATACCCTCAAAGGTGACCCAGGTGGCCCCTGTCCTGGCCGGCAGAGGGTACTGGTTGGCGATCTGCTCGCCCTGCAGATTGAAATGCTGGACACGGGTACGCAGGCGATCGCGGACGTCGATAAAGCCAATCACGCAGTGCTTCCGGTGAATTTCGGGGACGGGTGACTCCCTCCACTGGCCCAGGACAATCATCTTGCCGTTGTCCAAGCTCTGGCGGGGTGCCTTAGACGCCGCACGGGGCTTGGGCGTGGAGACTTTGGACTGTGAGGTGCGGTCTGTCTTGGGGTCGGTGAAGGACGAGTCGGCCGCCT
Source organism: Geosmithia putterillii (assembly GCA_900188575.1). NCBI lineage: Eukaryota > Fungi > Ascomycota > Sordariomycetes > Hypocreales > Bionectriaceae > Geosmithia > Geosmithia putterillii. The sequence continues at coordinate 1,018,673 of FYEU01000308.1, read as the reverse complement.
CATTGTCCTCGACCTCGCGGGCAATCTTGGAGGCCGTACGCTTACGCTTAGGGTAAGGCGAAACCTTGGGCGTGGATGTGATAGCCTCAGTCATGACGGTGTCACCCTCGTCTGCGTCGTGGAAGGACTCCGTGTGATCATCGCCAGTGTGATCATCGGCAGCATGATCGTGAACGACAATCTCATCAACGAGCTGAGGTGAGTTGGGTGCATTGCCGTTACCGGGTTCATTGAGTTGGCCGTCGCTGCCATTGGCTCCATTGGCATCAACTTCCCCATTGCTCCTGCCGTTCGAGCTCCTGTAGGGCTTGCGGCTCTCTGAGCGGGCAACAGCCGCGTTTACACCATTAGGCGGGTTTCCATTCCCATCTTGATGACTTCGAGGGAAAAAAAGGTTAGCAATTTGTCAGTAAAACAAGATGTGTAGCGGGGCAAGGAGAGAAGGAGGGATAAAGTTCGCATACTCTTTGGGATCAGTTGCCGGCGGGGCGTCTACGGCCGTAGGCGGAGGGGGAGGCATCTTGCTGGCGTCGTCCTCCTTGGCTCTGGGAGAGTTGCCGGAAGGGAGTTTGGTGCCTGAGCCCGGATCGAGGCCAGACGGCGATGAGCGTGCCATTATTTGCCCTTGAGCCTTGTGACAAGGATAATATTGACCCGAGACAAGTGAGTTGTAGAATCAAGATTGTCGCGAGCCCTTGTGTCACCCCCTTGCCGGGTTGTTTTTAGCAGCGATCGGCTCTGTTGGCTTGAAAACACCCGCTGATTTCTTCCAAGCCACCTAAACGGAAAGCGGAAAGCCAGGTGGCGACGGCGGCGATGAATAGCCGTGGACTTTGCGTTGGAGGCGTTGGAGGCGTTGGTAATGTGCAATGGCTGTGTAGTATCTTGGTCAAGGAAACACAAGGAAAGAGATTGACGATAATGAGGTGAGAAGGAGACTGAAGTCTAGAGGGGCAAAGAGGTGAAGGTGTAGAGGTCAAGAAGTGAAGAGGTCAAGAGATGACGAGGTGGAAGAGAAAGTGCAAAATTGGCACTAGTGGTTATCAGGGAAAGAGACTCGCCCACGCCGGAAATAACCAGGCGGATGCCAATGATGATGGCAACGAGAAACCAAGAGGATAGGAAACGGGGGTGATGGACTATTATCAGAACAGGATGACGATAAGCTCAGGGTGGATAGAGTCTTGGGGTGGCAACCCGAGCAGCCGATGGCAGGGGGGGCAAGGAAGAAGTTAGGTTGACATTGAAGGGAGATGGGAGACGGAGAGATATGTGATGGTGTTTTGGGATGAGGATGCTGTGGAAACAAGCAGAGAGATGGCTTGAAACTAGAGGAAGAGAAAGATGGATGAAGATGACAAGTGAGAAGAGAAAAGAGAAGATGATGACCTTGTGAGGGTTGTCAAGGTTGGTTGTGAGGGTTGCGCGCGCGCGTGTTGAAAAGAATACGGGGGGTTAATGGCACCGCCTCTCGGGTTTGGGTGGCTCGTAATTTGTAAAGGATGGAAAGCCAAGTCCAAGCTGCTTTGGGGGTTTGTTTGGGGGCGAACGAGGGTTTTAGTTGCGTCTCTGAAAACCCAAGGTGCCGGCCGGCCGCGCTGAGGTATGGAACGTGGGAAAAGGTGCCACTGTTCATTTTGGCACTTGCTCTTTGCTCTCTACCTTCTGTTAATCAGTTGCTGCCAATATCGTTTTGTATTTGTATTTATATTTGTACCTCTACTCTAGTGTCCCTCCTCCTGCATACATCCAATATACATCAATCCCTAGTACCTGTACAGAGTAGTGGTAATTTACAGATCACAGCATAACTGCTGCCAAGCGAAAGAGTAGGTCGACAAAGACAACAAGACCAATAGACAACTAGGCCGGATGGGATGTAACCTAATACCATCCTGGTAGTAGGAGCAGGTAGGTGGCTAGAGGAAGGAATAGAAGAGCGCCCGGCGTCGGTACGAATGTGTCGTGTCGCACTGGTGGTGTGGAGGGGGTATTAGGACGGCATCATGGTCAGTGTTCTGGATTCGCGATTTAACATTGAACCCGGCTATAATCTTCGTCTTGTTCCATTAATATCTTCTCTTCTCCTCCTTGGACCTTCCGTCATGTCGAAACATGGCACAATGAGTTCCCGGGTTCATGCCAAGTCCAAGCGAAACTGCTCGTACTCGTGTCCCGACAGACGTGCGTCCGTGTGGGGAACAGGGCAGCCCAGAATGGAAAGAGAATGACGGGCGGGAGAGAGGGCGCGACCGTCCATTGCCATGGCCATGGACCCCGTCTTGTCCGTCAGTGTTCACTGCCAATACTCAGCAGTAATATAGCGCACAGCAATCAATGCGGCGTCGAAAGTCTTTGTCATGGGCCATGGCCCCATGGATGGACTCGGGCTGTGTGTGGCGCCGGCGAGGAGATCAACTAGAAACAGGCGACGGGTACGGTACGGGCATGTCGTACCGAGCAGCTCCGTACAAAGTAATAATACGTGTATTAGTAGTTGGCAACGCGACCCACACCCATGTGCGGTTGGACGTACTCGCACACCTTGTTTCTGTCTGGCTGCACGTTATATTGCTGTTCCGTCGAGAGAGGAGCAAGCGCGTAGTGAGTGGTCTGTATCCTAGTGAGGAGCAACTGAACAATTGGACTATGACTTAAGCCTCCCATGCGTCGGCTTCCCCTACTGATCTAAGTGTTGGTTGTGTGGTGTTGTGTCTCGGTCTGGGCTCTCCTCCCCCGCGTGCATATCGCCGCGATACTCCCTCTTTCAATGTAAGCGTGCATACACCACACACCCAACGCCATGCATGCACACATCCCTCTGGACCTGTCCTTGTTGCCGATAACCGCCGTAATAACCGCCGTAATTAATCCTCTGTCCTCGAGTCCTGTCTGTTTCCAACGTCCTTGTGTAGGCGCTGTAACCTGAACCCAGCCTCAACTACCAACATTGAGCCAACCAACACAACCGCAGATGCTGACAATGACAGAGTTCGCAATGCAATAAGGTGCGGTGTTCTCTCTCTTGTCTTGTTACACATGATAACCCTATTGGAAATGTTTGTCCACATCGACGTTACACGCCGCGGACACGCGATGGGGTGGTGATGCGAGGCACACGCCATTGCTTCTGTCAACACAGCAAGCGTGATATCGACACTGTACGCAAATATTACGCAGTAGTATTGTCCCAGAATTCACCGAATTAGTCTTGGGCGTTTCCGGCGAGTTCAAAAGTGCAGGTATTGGCTTGCTACATGGTGGTATCGGAAAGCCTGGACAAGAACTGAAGGACTGTCACACCATCAGGCCAGCATCGTCATCATTAGTAGCATCGTCTTTCTACGCCACACTTCGATTATGAAAGACAGACAGTAGAGAGTTTTCTAATCAGCAACCGATCGCTTCTATTTAAATCATGTCGAGTCTTTGCTCTCGACTGACCTCGATAGGTGTTAGTATACATGAGGAAGCGGACCCACCCACCCATCCATGCCAAATATTACCCTCTTTAGACCATTATTGGGCCAGCAACTCTGAGGTACCGAGTATTACTCAGTGCTCTACAGGATATAAGGAACATCAAGTTGAGGAAAGGAACAGTGCAAGTAAGTTGTCGTTGTATCTCGTCATGTTTTTTGTTTGACCATGTCGTCTATCTAGCGTAGTGTTATACGTACAGTTGCAGTCTCTTGGATCTGCTTTGCGTGGGCATTGTCTCGCGCATCTATTGGGTGCGACTTGCGTGATCACGGACCTCTCCAACAGGCCACCCTTGGCCGTGATATTTAGAATGAGTTGGTGAAAACAGCGGTCATCTGTCTCCTTCCGAGGGCTCACCTCCTTCCCCTTCCCCTTCCTCCCCTCCCCCTCCCACCACGTCCTCTACCTCTCCCACCACCGCCGCGTCCACCGCCGCCCTTCCTGCCACCTCTCATGCCGGCGTCAAACCTCGGGGTCAGCGCCTCGTCACCGAAGGCACCCTCTCCGAACCGTATAAAATTGACCAGTCCCCTATCCACTACAGCGACGAGCACACTGCGGTGCCCGTGCTTGAGCCGCTGGTACATGCGTCCGGGACCCTGCCACGCGGGGTTCCTGTGCGGCGGGTCATAAGGTGCCTCGGCGCCAAGCATGGCATCGAGCTGCTGTAGGTCAGGCACGCCCGATGAGGCCGTATCGGCCACGGCGATGCGGAAGTCTGGCGGTGGTGGGGCCTTCTTGGAGAAAGGAGAGCCGCTCGACTTCCAGACATGATAGAAGACGTGAAAGGGGTGGTCGCCGTGCTCGTCTGCTGCCACTGGTGGCGAAGCAAGAGGTGCCGCCTGAGGCTTGTGCAGGGGCATAATGGCCAACTGCCGGTATATAGGCGCGTAGGCGCGGTACAGGCCCGGCTGGACAAGAGGTCCCCACGCCTCGGGTTGGGGTGTGCGCGGGGTGAAGAGAGAGGCCAGCCACTGCCATAGGGTGGTAGCGGCGCTCTCGCTTTCGGCGGCCGCTTGTGTGTTTTGCGATGCTGTGGATGATGCCGAGGACGAGGAGGCTCGTAGAATGTGGAAGCCACCGCGCTTAAGATGCGTGTACACCTGGTACTTTGGCAGCGACACCTTGCCTGCCTCGCCCTCCTCGCCAATGAGGAGGGAGTAGGCGGCCTCAAGACTGAGCGGGACACCAGCCGTGTAGTCCTCCGGCTTACTCGGCGCACTCTGGGTGCTCTGGACGTCCGTGGCCATCTTGCTGGAAGCTCCGGGGAGGAGCTCCTCAAACGGCCTGTCGGGCCACCACAAGTCCAGAGTTCCCCGCTCGACAAGGTACAACGCCTCCTCGGGCAGGAGCCACATCCTCGCAACACCGGTAGGATCAGCAGCTGCAGGGACCACACGGCCCATATCCTTCATCCAGCTGCCCTTTTCATGTTCAACAACAACGGACCTCTGTCTCAGGTTGTCGTCAATGTTGCGGCTGCTGTGGATGTTGCTATTGCCGTCCTTGTTGCCGTTGTTGTTGTTGGCATGGCTGCTGGCTATGGTATCCAGCCTGTCGGGAAAGTACCAGCCTCGCACCCAGGCGTCCTTCTTGTGAACCCTCGTGTACGACAGCACATCCTCCATGGCCAGCCGGCTCGACTCGAGAGCACCATCCTGGGCCCTGGTGCCATGAGCCTCAAAGTCCTTTTCTCCGCGGCGAATCGTCTTGCCCGAGATGCCCTTCTTGCCCTGGAGCATGGAGCTGAAGAGCTTGAAGTCAGGGACCTCGTCATCGAGGTTTTCGTCGGCGACAGCTGCTGCGGCAGCGGCAGCGGCAGCAGCATCACCATGACTATCGTCGCCGCCGGGCGTGAGGCTGGTGACGGTAGCGGGGTTGTCGTCGTCGTCAAAGGCCATGGCTGGCGGGTGGTTGGCCTGGCCTGGCCTGACCGGGGGAAGGGCGAGGCTGGTCGGTCGGTCGGTCGGAGTTGATGGCGGCCGGGCCGTGAGAAAGAGCGGAACCCAATTGGCAATTGGTGAGGGCTGGTGGCGTTATTGGGCCGTTATCATGGACCTTGTCAGGTGGTGCGAGGCTTTGGGCCGGGGTACAAAGGACCAAGATACGACCAGGTTGGCAGGATCTCGGATTCGGGCTGGCAGGATTGGTAGGCTGGGATCGTTAATGCGGCTGGTGTTGATCTGACGAGGGTGGCCTTGCCCGCAGTTAGATATCGATAAACAAGGTATCGATGGTATGATGATATCCGGAGCCGGACGGGACCTTGGAGGTTGGGAAATGCTTGCCAGAGAGAAGAAATAAAAGTGGCGCCCGGTTCTGTCAGGGTCGTGACCCACGTCATGGCTAGATTGGGAATAGGATTGGACCATCACCTTGAGTACGGATAATACTCTGTAATACTACTCTGTACGGAGTGCATCGGCTTTTTTTTTTTCTCGCTCTCTTGCTGCTACCCATCCATATGGCCAAACTTGTTCTTCATGTTACTATCACGGGCCGGCCTTGGGCCACTCATCTCAACATCAACCAGAACTGATGTCCGCATTTCTTGCATACACGAATACACAGAAGAACAGGGCCCTCTCATGTGCATTGACAGACAATGGAATTCCGTAGAAACCCACGGTTCTTGTCATGGTTCCCAGTCATCCCAGACGACTATTACGGAGTACATACATACAGCGTACATACGAGTACTCACAAGTTCACGACTCAACTCGGACCCTTGCCCCTGCAAGCATATGCATGCATTTTCGCTCCAGTCTCATTTTTTCCTCTTGACTTTGACTCCCAAACCCCGAACCGCTAGTGACTTGTCCAACGACGTGTCCGACCGGGTGCGACGTAGTAGTCATATTTTTCGAATCACACACGGGCATCTCCATCCCGGGCAGGCAAGCAGGTTGGCAGGACAGGACAGGAGTCATACGGTAATACTTCGTACAGCGTAAAGCACAGCGCCAAAGTGCGTGCAACTCTTGCAAGGGTCTGGCGAGCCGAGTTGTCATGGATCATGGGTGCTAGTGCCAACTCCAACCCCCTCTTCCGTAGGCAAGGTAGGCAAGGGTCTACATGAGCTGGCCCATGTCTGATCAAGACTCGTTGTCGTCGTCCTGGACAACAAGACAATATGGTGCAACCCACGTATTCTGTTCTATTACTCCGTAGGCATATTGGCATAGCCGTATCACTTTGAAGTCCTTATGGAGCACTACTCCCAAAGCCTCTTCTCCGTACTTTACACCGAGTGGATCGGCGGTTCCGTCATCCTGCTCCGTGGCAACACCAAAAGTGACAACGCAGCGAACAGCAAACAGCAAGCCGCGACCAGCGCTTCACGCATGATCCCCCCCACCCGTTTCTCTTCTGTTTGGGCAACGCCATGCGTGGTCAGGCATCAAGTGTGCATGCATACGTAGCTGTACCTGTACAGCACAGAGTTCTACAGGTACGAGTACCCCCTACAGAGAGAGAGAGACAGAGAGGCAGACAGAAAGAGAGAGAATGCAGCGCGTACGGCGTCGTACCTTGGCCAGACTAACAGGTACGACTGCGGAGGAAGGAAGTACGGGAAGGGAAAAGTCGTAGCGCTGCCTTCCATGGCCGACCCTGACAGTCCCCTCCAAGGCCGGCCCCTTGACCGCCTTTGAAGCACGTGATGCCCCCGTCGCCCACCACCACTGCAACCATCACCATCATCACCAGCCTCTTTTCTTCTTGAGAGATTGAACCTCAAACGGCAAGCAAAAGGAAGCAAGAGACACTGAAAAGGAACAAGCGAAAAGAAAAGAGAGCGGCCAGAGACATGCATATGATGCCTCCCCGTTTGACAAACGGATTGCGGCACTTGCCAAGCAAAGCCTCATTTTGGGCCCGTCGGCTCCTCGAGGCTCATTATTAATTTATAAGTGGGCAGAAGCGACCTGACCCCGGTGCGTATTTTATTACATCGGCCCATCATTGGAAGAGACCGGGGTGCGCTCCCAAGGCCTGCTCCCAAGTTGCCAAGGTCCCGCACGCCCACCCGCCCAAGTGGCCCGGTCGGTGGGCGGGCGGTCTGGTCTGGTCCATCTCGTTGTCACTGTTGTCAAGCATAGTGCGGAATACAGAGACGAGGTACGAGCACGAGTACAGGTCACAGGTAACAGAGCACAGGCAAAACGACGAGTACGATGTACATACGAGATCCCCAAGCGTCCATTGCTACTTACGAATAGTTGTAGCTGTAAATGTGGATGTAGGCGGTCAAGCATGGTCCAATTTCTGCTGTCCAAGCTTCCTCTTCCAATCCTTGCTCGACAAAAAACTGCCCCCCCCCCCAGTCAGTCAGTCACCTGCAGAAACAAAACAAAACAAACCAACCTCCTCCTCTCGAACCTGCGGGCCTCTCTCCTCTCTTCCCTCTTCCTCTTCTCTTTTTTCTACTAGTCACCTGCACCTTTGACTGGATATTCTATCGGGTGCTTTTTCTCTCTTCACTTACCCATCTCACCTCTCTCCCATACCTTCTGACGGAGAGCAAAACTACCACAATCACCCCCACCCCCACATACACCCATTCAGATCTTCAAGCTGGCAATGGGCAACATCTTCTCTACCCCCTCCGGGGAGGGTATCAACCCGGAGCAGTTCCAGGAGCTCGAGAAGAAGCTCGCTGAGAAGGAAAAGGCCGTGACCGACCTTGAGGAGACCCTTTCCAAGAAGAAGTCCGAACACGAGACCCTGACCAAGGACGCCGACGAGCTGCGTGAGAAGATCTCGGGTCTCGAGGCCAAGATCGCCGCTTCGACTGGAGAGTCGGACGAGCAGGTCGCGAAGCTCAAGGACGAGCTCAAGCAGAAGGAGGACCAGCTCAAGGCCAAGAAGAGCGAAGCCGCCGAGCAGCTGGCCGCCGCCGAGACGGCGCTCGGCTCGCTTGAGACCAAGATCAAGAGCGTCGAGGCCGACCTTGAGTCCACCAAGAAGCAGCTCGCCCAGGCCGTCGAGGAGCGCACTACTCTCGAGCAGTCGACCAAGGAGGAGATTGAGGCGCTCAAGACCCAGCTCGCCGACGCCGTTGCCCGCGACGCCTCGGCCCAGGAGCTCAAGGCCAAGCTCGAGACCGACCTCGCCGCCGCCTCCAAGGAACTCGAGGACAAGAAGACGGCCGCTGCCGCCTCGGACGACAAGACTGCCGCCCTGCAAAAGGAGTACGACGACCTCAAGTCCAAGTCAGAGTCGGCCGCGTCCGCCACCGGAGCCGAGGCCGACGACCTGCGCACCAAGCTAGAGTCTACCTCCGCCGCCGTGGAGACCCACAAGAAGGAGACCGCGGACCTCCAAACAAAGTTCGACGCCCTCACCGGCGACCACGAGGCCCTCAAGGGCACCCACGAGTCTCTCAAGGGTGACCACGAGACCGCCACCAAGGACGCCGCTTCGTCCAAGGACAAGGTCGCCGCTGCCGAGAAGGAGCTTGCCGACACCAAGGCCAAGCTCGAGGCCGACCTGACGGCCGCAAAAGAGGAGCTCGCCACGTCGCAAAAGGACCTCGAGGCCGCCAAGGCTCAGGTAGCTGACCTGGAAAAGAAGCTCGCCGATGCGTCGTCGGCGTCGTCCGACTCTGCTACCGAGATCACCGCCGCCAAGGCCGCCGCTGCCGAGTGGGAGGAGAAGCTTAAGGCCGCCACGGCCAAGCACGAGACGGACCTCCAGGCCGCCAAGGACGAGGCCGCCTCGGCGTCGGAGAAGCAGCTCGCCGAGGCTAAGACGGCCCACGAGTCTGCTCTGACCGAGGCTAAGACGGCTCACGAGACCGAGCTGGCCGCTGCCAAGGATGCCGCCTCCACCACCGAGAAGCAGCTGGCCGATGCAAAGGCCGCCCACGAGACCGAGCTTCAGTCCGCAAAGGACGCCGCCGCCGCCGTCGACAAGGAGCTCGCCGACACAAAGGCTGCCCAGGACGCCGAGATCAAGAGCGCCAAGGAGGCCACCGAGGCCGCCCAGAAGGAGCTCACCGAGGCCAAGGCCACCCACGAGTCAGACCTCCAGGCTGCCAAGGACGCTGCCGCCGCCACGGAGAAGGAGCTCGCTGCCGCCAAGAGCTCGCAGGGTACCGAGCTGCAGGAGGCCCAGGCCGCTGCTGCCGCTGCTAAGAAGGAGCTCGACGAGACCAAGGCCGCTCAGGAGGCCGAGCTTCAGTCCGCTAAGGGCGCCGCCGAGGCTGCCCAGAAGGAGCTGGCTGAGGCTAAGACCTCTCAGGAGGTTGCTATCAAGGCCGCCAACGATGCCACCGAGGCTGCTCAAAAGGAGCTAGCCGAGGCTAAGGCCACGCAGGAGGCCGAGATCAAGGCTGCTAAGGAAGCTACCGAGGCCGCTCAGAAGGAGCTCGCTGAGGCTAAGTCTTCTCAGGAGGCCGAGCTCAAGTCCGCCAAGGAAGCTACTGAGGCTGCTCAGAAGGAGCTGGCTGAGACTAAGGCTTCCCAGGAGGCGGAGGTCAAGGCTGCCAAGGAGGCTGCTGAGGCTGCCCAGAAGGAGCTGGCTGAGGCTAAGACCTCTCAGGAGGTTGCTATCAAGGCCGCCAACGATGCCACCGAGGCTGCTCAAAAGGAGCTAGCCGAGGCTAAGGCCACGCAGGAGACCGAGGTCAAGTCAGCCAAGGAGGCCACCGAGGCTGCGGAGAAGTCTCTCGCCGACGCACAGACGGCTCTGACCGAGGCCAAGGCCGCTGCCGACAAGGAGCTCGCCTCTGCTAAGGAGTCCGCCGATGCCGCCGAGAAGTCCCTCGCCGAGGCCAAGACCGCTCACGAGACGGAGCTCTCGTCTGCCAAGGAGTCCGCCACCACGGCCGAGAAGTCCCTCGCCGACGCCCAGACTGCCTTGACTGAGGCCAAGGCTGCTGCCGACAAGGAGCTCGCCTCTGCTAAGGAGTCCGCCGACGCCGCCGAGAAGTCCCTCGCCGACGCCAAGACTGCTCACGAGACGGAGCTCAAGGCCGCAAAGGACCAGGTGACCGAGCTTGAGGCCAAGGTGAAGGCCGCCGAGGAGGCTGCCGCCGCCAAGCCCGCCGAGGCCGAGGCCGAGAAGCCCGCTGACGCATAAGCGCTTCCGATTTCTACCCTGCGCCTGCACGATCAGCGATCTCGATGTTATATAAAAGAAGGGGGAGGATGAAGACGAAGATGTCACAGTACCAGTTTGTGTTTGGAGTCAAGAGCGACGATTTCATGACGAGCAAAACGGCTGGGATTATTATACCTTGATGTTCTTTTTTTTCTGTTTTGTTTCATTTGGTTTGTTTATTTGTTGATGGTTTCCGCTTTGTTACGCCACTCTGAAGAAAAATACCCAAGTTCTCTTATCCGATGGGAGGCGGTTTGTCTGTTTTCAAGAGCAAGGACGAGTCGAGTCGAGTCGAGTACATATGTACGTACATAGTTGCATGGCGATGCGGGCGCGCTGCTTTCATCGGAGCGGCTGAGGTGGTGGTACGATGACACGAATAGATGATGATGTATCTGCTGTACTTGTGTTTGTGTCCTTGTGTCTTTGGCTTCATGTTGTGGGTGTGTATGCATTTAGTGCTTTGACCTATTCCTTTGTCTGACGTCTTTGTACTGCGCTTGTTCTTTGTCAGCCACTACTAGTTTGTAGTACTAGCAGTATTAGTAGTTGAGACATGCTGTAATACAAGTACACCAAGAAGCAGATTGTACGCTACTAACAGCAATTGAACCGAGTAGTAATTCTGGCAGACATTGGCTTCGCTTCATGTAGACGTTGCAGGGCTCTTGGTGTTCAAAGCTCCAACGTTGAGAGTGCCGACATCGAAGTCGTGGAGGAGTCAGGTCCATAGTCATCATAAGCGAGTCCATTTCCGGCTCTACATTCGGGAGTTTGGCCGAGTGGTTAAGGCGTTGTGTTTAGGCTTCCCTCTGGGAAACAGTCATCCGCAATGTGCATCGCACGCGCAGGTTCGATCCCTGCAGCTCCCATAAAAGATCCTTTTTTTTTGTCTTTGATTTTTTGTCCCTGTTAGTATTGATCGCTCTAGTTTTCGAAGTATTATCGCCCCTAGTGTTTGAATCACTGTGTTTGGCAATTCCTCTTTTGTTATGGCCTGTCCCTGCCTTGTTTCGTCTCTCTCGATCCGGGTGCGCTGGTAGTATTGTTACTACTACTAGTTCATTCTGGCATAGTTACTCCGTACATTGTTTTATGTGAGCCGCCACTTATTTTCCTGTACACATGACTGCTCAAATTACTCCCGTACTAAACATCAATAATATATACACATAGAACAAGAATAAAGCATAGTGCCGCTTACAACGCCTCGCTACGTGCCAAGAATCCAATCCAATCCAGTCCAGTCCAGTTCAATCCAATGCACCCAAACCCCCCATCCTCTCATCAATCGTGTCTTTCTGCCCTGCATACACGCGGTGCTGCATTTCTGGCGCGCCGGGCCTGGGCTCGCCGGGCCTGGACTTATGTGCCCCTAGGCCATGTGGCCAGGCTGCTCAGCAGGAGCCCTCCTGTGTCTCTGGACGTTGCAAGATGGACCGTTTATCCTCTCACATCTATGACCCAGGCCTAGGGTGATGGTGCATGACATGTGTGTCGTGGTTTCGTATTCGTCTGTTTCAGGCAGGCAGGCACACACACACACACATCACTCGATAAATGGCTTCTTCTGTCCGCCGACCATGCACAGCCCTAGTGCCTGCAGGGCGTTGCGGTCCGTTGACCTGATGATTGTGCGGGCCGGTAGCATGGGGTTGTTGGGGTCAACGTAGGACGCGTCCTTGGCGGCCTGCTCGATGGCGTCCATCTCCTCCTTGCATCCTTGCTGGTCAAGAGGACATATGACGATCGGTTGCCGTATTGTGACGTCTCGGGCGCCGCTGAGGGTAGCCTGGAACAAGTCAGCGATCTGCTCTGCCGGGCAAGAGGGGTAGAAGGGGCATGAGGGATGCGGATGTGTACCTTGACATTTAGATAGAATTCAATCTTGTAGAGGGTCGAGGAGGTGGTAAACGAGGTGACCTCATACATGGGAAGGGCGGGCTTGCCTCTCTTGACAACGCCGTCTGGATCCCTGAGGTCCTTTGAGGGGAAGCACAGACCCATGTTTGTGGCGTACCCCGCCTCGGGCAATTTGGCCTTGACAACCTGCACTTGCTTGGAGATCTTGTTGACCTTGCGGGTGGGCTCGTCGCCCTCTGGGTTATATGTGATCTCCTCCTCGATAGCGAGGGTTATCTTGTCGACGGAGACGCGCTTTGCCTTGGAGGGCATGTCCGGATTCGGGGATAGCTTGATGTAGACAGTGATGGGGTCGCTGGGGCCGTAGCTCCAACGGGGTAGGTTGATGCCGAGGTGGACGACGTTGTCGGCCGTAGCCAACTTGGACTCTGGCCTGTTGTACATGCCAAAGGTAGAGAGAGTGTCGTAGCGTTGGAGGGGGATGGGAAAGGTGTGACGGAACTGGCTGCTGTGGCCCTGTTGGACGGTGACGACAAGTTCGTATAGCGTCTCGGCGGTGCGGTTTGGTAGCTGCAGCGAGGCCGGGGGGATGCGGCGGTTCATCTCCTCGCCGCCGCGGCCAAAGGGTATGAAGAGGACAAAGGGCAGATCCATAGCCACGACGGTCTCGGCCTCCTTGCCCGTGGCGCACCGGAACAGCAACACCTCCTTGCCAACCAGGTCTGTCGTCTCGCGGCGGGGGGTGCCCAGGTGGCGCTTGGCCAGGCTGTCAGCATCAGGGTGGATCGTCTCGCGGCGCTGCAGGCATATTCTGACCAGGCTGACGGCGACGGGCATCGAGTAGCCCAGGCCGGGGCGGATCTCTACCTTGCCCTCTATTCGGGGCTGCAAGGGGTATGGAGTGTCAGCATCAAGCATGGAGATAGCATGTTAAGGGGACAAATAGAGAGGGAGGGGGCTGACCAGAGTTGCTGATATTCCCGGGTATCCCACGAGAAAGCCACTGTTGGGGGGACCCGCGACCCTTACTGTGGCCGCAGCCGTCCCACCAGAAGACATGATGACAGCTGGGTGTGCCCGTGGGCTGTGTGGGGGTGAAGCTGTGGAAGAGTGTCGTCCCTGATCGGTGGACTGGCTCCTCCGCGGTCTGTCGGTAGACAAGGATTGGCCAAGACTCAGTCAGGGCTCTGGGTGACGGCGTGGTGTTGACGTTGGCGGTGGTGGCGGTGGTGGTAATGGTGCCCTCGGCTGGCTTGTAGCGTGGTGGGCGGTGCCGGGGACGTCATGGGCCGTCGGCGGAGGTTGGCCTTGAGGCCTCTCTAGGAGTGAGGGTGGCGACGGAGTGTGGTGGGCGGGTATGGCGGGGAGGATGCGGCGGGTGGTGAGAATGTGCGTCGGGCGTGGATGTCGAACCCGTGGGGTCAGGACCGTGACATTCCAGGTTGGTTGTCGCGGGGCGGCCGGGCGGGAAATGTGAGGGGAAGTGCGAGCAGTCGTAGGCAGTTGGGTATCGTGGCAGTCGTGGCGGTCGTGGCGATCGTGATGGGCGTTGAGCAAGTATGTGGAAGAGGGTAAAGAGAGGGGGCGTTGTGGGCAGAAGAGGACGGGCGTCTGGTCGCAAGACGTCGGGGCAGCCGAGGCGGTAGTGTCGGAGGGAGAGGAGGGGTCGGAAGGCAGAGGAGGTGGGCGTTTGTCGTGAAGGATGAGAAGGATGAGCGGTGATGTGACGAGGCAGAAGACGGCGCACGAGGGACGACGTAGGTGCACCCGAGCTTTGTTGTGGTATTGTCTGTCTAATACTTAGTTGTCTACTACTACTCCGTAATAAAGTAGCAGTCCTAGTAGTGGGTGCAATCAATAGCACCAAGAACATGTACTTAGTCCAGCGTAATCCAGTACCTGTCGGTAGGCTGTGTTGCTGCATATTGCGAGGTACCATCCAATACTAGCTGGATCCCATTAGTACTGCTAACATTAATACTCTGTACGAGACTGCGAGTACGAGAAATAATAGCATGGATACAGCGTACCTAGGCATGAGCGTCCCCGGCTTTAGGTGCTCGAGGCGGCTTGCGGGCGGGGCAGTGGCTCGCGTGCTTTAAGGCTTACGGAGTAGGGCGCTAGGCCCGGTGACCAAGACTTACGAGTATACGGAGTACATACATGTATTGCTCCGTACGCAGGCTATATTAACTATTGTGGGCGTCTATAATACGCCTGTAGAGGCATTATGGCATGCAGTCTACAGGTGACAAAGGCCACGGATGGCACAAGTCGTTATTACTCCGTATTGCTAAGTGGTCCTAGTCCTACCTCTGGTAGCAACAGCGGACTCAGCTGACATCCACCAAATCCACCATTGCCATGGCTACCGTTGAAAGCTACGGAGTACAGCTGGTGGCTAAAGCTGGCAAACGCCATTACGTCGTTCCAGCCATGTGTCTGCCAAGTGTAATTTTGATATTGACGTGGGCTTCACTAGCAGCGTCATTGTTCTTGAGCACTCCATACGAGCAGACACGCGCCGGCACTCGAGCTACATACACGTATACACGTACTCGTATACATGGACTTATGAAGGCACGGGTCGATAGACAATACTGCCTGGAAAGCACTTTGGCACTCTATTGCCGGGGTATTGCCCTGCTCCGGTTTACAGAGATAGTATGGCTGACATAATCCCCATACAGTCGGATTACTGCATATATGTAAGACCACCATGAGCAATGCTGCAGAACCATTTACGAACGGTTGTTTTTCTCTTCTATCGACATCTAGCTATTACTAGTTGCTAACAACTTGAAGTAACCATTGGCGCCGTCATTGCGCACTTGTACCCCTGTAACGGTTGTGTGTGGCTGGAGCCTGAAGGGAAGAGCTGTAGGTTGTGGCTAAGCCCCATGCCAGCCCACCTAAGCTTGGACCCTGCCGCATCCGTAGTGACAACAATAATCAGACAGAAACAGAAACTATCTGATCGGCACCATCTCTTCCTTCCACTGGCTTCACTGGTTCACCCTCTCTCCCACAGCGCCAGACAACCACCAACCACCATATCCCGCTCCATTGTCTGCTCCCTCTCCTTCGCGACCATGTCTGTCACTCTTCACACGTCCCTCGGCGACGTTAAGATTGAAGTCTTTTGCGACAGCGTCCCCAAGACGGCCGAAAACTTCCTCGCCCTCGCCGCCTCGGGCTACTACGACAACTCCGCCTTCCACCGCCTCATCCCCAAGTTCATGGTCCAGACAGGCGCTCCCGCAAACCCCTCGCCGCCCGAGAACCCCAAGGGTGGCCGCTCCATCTGGGGAGGCACCTTTGAGGACGAGATTAAGCCCACCCTGCGTCACGGCGCCCGCGGCATCGTCTCCATGGCCAACAAGGGCCCGGGCACAAACGGCTCCCAGTTCTTCATTACCTTCGACAAGGCGCCCCACCTCGACGGGCTTAACACCGTCTTCGGCAAGGTTATCGGCGATGACAGCATCGCTACCTTGGCCAAGATGGAGGCTGTAGAGGTCGACAAGAAGAGCCGCCCCAAGGTGCCCTTTCGAATCGAGAGCCTGACCATTCATGCCAACCCTCTGGCAGAGTGATCGTTATCCCACTCTTTCGGCACTCAAGGCCACAGACACAGCGATACTAGTTTTCCAGCTTGTTTTTATTCATTTTTTGAATCTATGGAAGGTCTGCTCGGCATAAAGACTAAGAATACATAATGGCCGATTATTGCAGAGTCAGAAATCCAAAGCCTTCTGCTCCAAAGAGCAGTGCCATCGACATACACATACTCACACAAACACAAGGAGGGGGAGACAGAGAGGCTCAGATCCCTCTGCTCAATCCTTCAGCGCAAACAACTATTTGCGCAAACATCAGCTGAGCCGTCCATCGATCTGCCTCGACTCACGTCAGCACTTGACTTGACCGTCTCAGATCGTCTCCCCCCACTGCAGGTCGACGACCGGCTCGCCGCTCCTGAACCCCAGAGGCAATTCATCCCACTCGGGTGAAATCCAGAGCACATCGGTCCAACCCCTGGCCCAGACATCGAGCATGAGCATGCGAAACTCCCAGACGGGGCGGTCGTCCAGCACTTGGTGCGACTCGACCCGGCGAATGCCACACCTGTCCTCCTCGCCAAGGAACAGTAGCGCCGTGATCATGGTTTGCTCCTCGTGCCCGTTCCACCCGGCCATGCCCCTCCATCTGCTGGGCATACTGACCATGCCCGCCTTGAGAACCTGACGCAGAAACCGCCACTGGTAGTCGGCCGTCTCGCCAGGCGGTGCGGCTATGCGAACCAGGTTACCATGGCTGCGGCGGCGACGCTTCTCTGTCTCTTTGATTGCGGCATTGATGGCCCACGCGTCCTGGTAGATCCTGGTCTTCTGCCACTTTTCGCCCGTATACTCGGAACGTGGAGGACGGCGCACGCCTTCGAGGATGTCGAGGGCTTGCTGTCGCTCACGGTGGACTTTTTCCTGCTCGTCGTCATCGTTTCTGTTGTCTTCGGACTTGCTAGGTCCGTCTTTGGGCTCGTCCTTAAGCTCGTCCTTAAGCTCGTCCTTGAGCTCGTCCTTGAGCTCGTCCTTGAGCTCTGCCTCTGCCTCAGTCTTAGCCTCGCCTTTGGCCTTGGCCTTGGCCTTGTCCTTGCCGCTGCTGTCAATGACATCGTGTTGTTCAGGGTCATCAATGGTGGCCTTGCCCTCAAGCATGGCGAGAGCGTCTTGGTGGTTACGCCGGACCTGCTCCTTACCGTCGTCATCGCTGCTGCTGTCCTCACTTTCATTGTCAGCCTCTGTGTGTACAGGGAGTTGGGATACTTGACCTTCGAGGTAAAATGGCGCCCAGTCCGCGGACGTGGCGACGCTAGCGTTGGTGGCTAGTTGGCAGCATTGCTTCATACCCTCCTCCTTCTCCTGCTCACTCTTCCGCTTCTGCTCCTCAGCGTTGTCAGCGTTGGCTGTGGTGACGGTGATCTCAGAGGTCCTAGTCGCAGCCGTGGCCATGTTGCGCATAGCGCTGGTGAAGTTGGTGAAGGTACCGAAGTTGATGGCGTACTCCTGGCGATGATGGGCCAGAGTGTCGATGGGAAGGTTCAGGCGGAGGATAGGGACAGTGTTGTGCGGGTTCAAGGTTGACTCCATGTCGGCATCGTGGAACATTTCGTCTTGCCGGACTGACTGTTCGGCAATCTGGGCAGCCTGAACTGTCTCGACCTCCTGCTGCTGGACTCTCTGCACGCGCAGAGGGATATCAACTCGGCGGATTCGCCTAGCCCGCTGAGGAGCATTGAGTTGCTGATCTCCCTGGGCTCGCCGTGGGACATCGACTCGGCGGATTCGCTGGTCTCCACGCTGGACTCGCTCTCCCATGTTGACACGCTGGGCCATGTTGATTCGGGCCATATCAACTCGTTGGGCCATGCCGTAAGGCTGGAGGTTGTTAGCTCTGGCGGGCCTACCAATTCGCTGGGGGGCTCTGAGTTGCCGGACTGGCTGGACCGGCTGTCTTGGGTGAGCTGGCTGGATTGGCTGGTCCTGCTGGGGAGTATCGACTTCGTTAGATACATCGCCTCGGTTGAACATTTCGACTCGTTGGGAAACATTAACTCTCTGTGCCCTGTTTTCGGCGTGGCGGGCCAGGTGGGCCTCTCGAATCATGGCGACCTGCTCGGCCATGATGACTCTCTGATCCCTGTCGGCTCTGACTCGGCGGGTGGACGTGTCGGCTGGGGGAGGGATGCCAGCCCCGGTGACTACGTCAAAGATGTCTCTAGGCATAGATGTCAGCGTGAAATTTCAAGGTGTTGGGAGGGTTGGGAGGGGTTGTTTGTATGATGAAGGTTGATCAAGCTGGCTTGTCGAAGCCTTGGGTGATGCTTGATGACAATCCATGATAAGGGCGGACCATGGCCAGATTTATATACTCGGTTGTGTTCCAACGTTTGGAAAGAATACAATGACCTCTTTGATGATAATGGTGGACAAAGTAAATCCAGGTTAAGCCGCATCTTGTCGATGGTTGTGTGAATCCATTGGTATCGGGTGCTTCTTGAGAAGGCGACAAGGCTGGATGGATTCTTTGTCCCTGGCGCATAGCGGCGCACAGCCTCGCGAATAAGAGCCGAAACACAGCGCGGTAGCACAGCCTTGTCTTGCCCTCTGTCATTGTATGTCTTTGTATGCCTTTGTATGCCTTTGTAGCTGCCTCTAATTCTGGAATTGTCCCATTCTTCCATCTTTGTTCCATTAGATTTCCCGTCTTTGTCTGATTGTTTCATCTTTTCTTGTTTCATGCTGCTACCCGTCTTGATTGTTTGCTCGCGACGAACACCTGACGAACATCTTTGTATGGAACATCATTGTTCAGGATAGATGTATCTTTGCTACACCTTGTAGAGAGTGTCTTGTATCCAATACCTAGAACAAGGCCATTTATTATAAACGTCTCGTCCATCTACAGTCTCCCGTGATTACCCTGCAATCCCATACTCCCACCATTTCACTTGGGTACCACTTGGATATCACTGGATACTAGTAGTAAGTACTGCAGTTCAAACGCCAGGCTCAAAGCCAAGGCCATATTAATAAAGTTGCTATCGAACCCGCGCACCAAGAAAGAACCAAACAACCAAACCCACGTATTTACATATCTCATTTGCCCAAACAATGGCTTGATGCCCGTTGCCCATTGCCCCAACCGGTTCGATACTACCTTACTCTCCTCCTCTTGCTCGAGTCGACGAGATCCTCACGGGGCACCTCCTCGGTCAGCGCCGGGCTAGGCGTGTTGTTGGTGTTGTTCCCCGTGCCGTAGTCAGGCTCCATCTTAACGGGCGGTTGCTGATGCTCGAGGCCGGGGGTCCCAAAGTCGAAATCCTCGCCCACGCCTCCGCCGTCGAGGAACGCAGCGCTGTCAAAGTACTGGTCGAGATCGACGCCATGTGGGTCAAAGTAGTTACCATTGAGGCCACCAGGGGCGCCGGCGCCGGCGCCGGCGCCGACGGTAGTGTCGTTGCCGTGCTCGTCGAGCGGGGGGATGCGGCCCGACGGGCTAAGTGGGCCGAGCATGCCCGACAGTTCATTGATGCGTGCGTCCTGCTGGGTCTGCAGCTCCTGCAGGCGTTCCAGCTCAGTCTGGTTGGTCGAGATCTGGTTGATGGACAGGGGCGGCATGGCGGGGGAGTGCATGATGGGGGACAGGGAAGGTGCCGCTGTCGCTGGCGGTGCAGGCGTGGGCGCGTTGCTCGTTCTGCCGCCCGGTGTGCTGCCGGCGGGGCCGGCGGTGCTCTGGCGGGTGCGCGGGGTGGGGGCCGACGACGACGGCTGGTGGTGCTGCTGTCGGCTCATGAGGTTGGCGAGCTGGTCGCGCTGGGCGCTGTCGAGGTTCTGCGGCGCGCTGGCCACCAGGTCGGCCGCCTCGGGGAGGTCCATGCCAAGCGAGTTGGCGCTGTTGTGGTCGTTGATGATGCGCATCATCTGCTCCTGCGGGTTGGCCTCGAGCTCATGGCGCAGGTTGGGTGGCGAAGCCGTGTCGGCGAGCTCGGTTACCTGCCCCGTCTCGGGCTGGAACCTCGGAGGGGTGGCTGCGGCAGCAGTGGAGTTAAACCCGCCCAGGCCCCCGCCCCGTCTGCCGATCCCACCGACACCACTACCTCCCCTAGGGGTGCCGGTCGACCCGCGGATAGTGGGTGGCGAATCGGCGCCCGCGTCGGGGATGGGTGGTAGCAGGCCCCTGGCCCGCTGGTGGTGGGGCGTGGTCGACAGGGCGGCAGGGGAGGCGCCGCTCGAGTCTGGGCTGTTTTGGAAGAAGTCGCCCAGGTCGACGACGGTGCCCTGCTGGGTGTTGCTGGGCTGGGCGGCCGTCTGGCTGGCGAGGATGCTCGAGAGGATGTCACCGGCCGACTGGCTGGTCCCTTGTTCCTCGAGCGACTTGCGGAACAGGTTGGCGAGGAAGTGCAGGATGGCGTTGATGGAGTTTTGATGGCGGTCGTGCTGCGATTGGAACAGCAGCGCCTGGTTGTACAGGTCGCGGTTGTTCTGCTGCAGGTGCGAGATGGTACGCGATATCACCTTTTGCTGCTCGCGCACTTGCTTGATCTCCTCGCGTATCATGGCCATCTCCTTGCGTTGCAGGCCGCTGTCAGTCGCGGCCCCCGCCACGCCTGCCGCCACGCCTCCTCCTGTCGGCGCCGTCGCTGCTGTTGCTCCTACTCCTGCTCCGGTGGCGGTAGCAGCCGGCAGAGCCTTGGGGGCGTGGTGGAACTGGTTGTGCTGGTGGTGGTGCCCGTCGTCGTGGTGGGCGACCTCGTCGTCACTCTCGGGCTCCTCGCTCTTATGTGACTTCTTGGCACCCTTGCCGCCGCTCTTGGGCTTGTTGATGAGCCAGAGCAGGTTGGGGTGCCCGCGGCGGAAGTAAGGGTTCGAGTACTCGCTAGGGCTCTTGTTCTTGCGTTCACTGGCACGCATCGAGTTGTCTGACAGTCCGACGCGCTTGTGGAAGCCGTACATGTTGAGCTGCCGCACAAAGGAGGCGTAGTTGTTGTGCTTAAAGAGCTCGGGGATGAGCGTCTTGGCAAACTCGTCCTCGTCGAGCACGATGAAGGAGTCGCCCTTGTTGGACCACCGGATCAGATCTTCGTTTTTGCCC
The DNA here is from genome assembly GCA_900188575.1 of Geosmithia putterillii. NCBI lineage: Eukaryota > Fungi > Ascomycota > Sordariomycetes > Hypocreales > Bionectriaceae > Geosmithia > Geosmithia putterillii. Next base: position 997,568 of record FYEU01000308.1, on the reverse strand, counting down.
TCTTCGAGGAAGCTGGACACTGACGTTAGCATTGGCTCTCTCTCTTACTTTGCTCCTCCTCTCATGGCCTGCTCCCAAGATGGGAGGGGTGGCTCGATGGCTGCCTTACCTGCTCAGCTTCTGCACAAACGGCGGTATCTGCTTCCGCTTGGCTAGCGCCTCCCGCTTGGCCTTTTGCGCACGCTCCTCCATATCGTCGATGTTCTCCTCGCCTGGGGCCGTGGCCACATCGTCGTGGTGTAGTGGCACCAGGGACCCAGACGTGGCGGCCGCGTCATCGCCAAGGCCACCGCTGCCACCGCTGAGAAAGCTCGCCCAGGCCGGGTCAAAGGCCACACCGCTGCCGTCGGGCAAGAGGCCCGGGTTGGCGATACCGGCGGGGGCGCGACGGGTGAGCGAGTTGGAGGGCGCGGCAGCGAGGCTCTGGGTCGTGGCGGGCGGGTACTGGCGCTGATTGCTCTGGACGAGCTCAAACGAGCCGGCGGGCTGAGGCTGAGGCACGCCGCCGCCGCCGCCGAGGGTGCCGGCAGTGCCGTCGACGTAGCCGAGCATGGGGTCCGAGGGTCCGTTCCACCGGACCATCTGGTCTGTCGTCGCGGGCGTGTATGTTGTCGGCGGGGGCTGCGTCTGTCGGGGGACCATTGGTGTCGCGCCTGGGGCTGCCCGCTTCCGGGTCGAGTTGGACATTTCACGCGGGCGGGATGCGTGCGTGTGTTCGTGTGTGCTTGCTGCGCGAGAGCCTAGGCAGGCCCCGACACGAGCGAGTTGGGAGCTTGCCGACCTTGGGCTTCGGGATAGAGAGATTAGGGCGCGCGCGGAAAGTTCGGTAGATGGAAATGGTCCGGTCGGTCCGCGTCGCTGCAATGGATCGCGGAGAGAGATAATGCAAGCGCGGCGCAGGCGTTTTCTCGTCGCAGTGAGGGGGGGGGGGACGTGTATGTGGTCTGACGACGGTGGTAAACTCCAGAGAGCTATCTGTAGAGAAGAGAGAAAAAAAGGTACACGCGCGCGGGGAGGGTATATTATTTCTGTTTATTGATTGAAACTCGCGATAACAAGGTGTATGGTCGTGTCGGAAGGGTCGTAATCAATGTCGGATGGTGAAGGTGAAGGCGAATGGCGAATGGCGAAAAGGCAGAGAGGGTTTGACGCGGGGAGATTTTGTCGGGATTGGCTGAGTGTCGTGATTGATTGATTGATGAAATATGGTTTTCTGATATCGCAGGCCGCAGCAGCTGGAGACGGAGTGCAGGCAGAGAGCAGAGCCGAAAAAAAACGGGAAATTTTTAGAGGATGAAAAACAGGTGACTGGCGGGCAATCTGGGCACTACTTGGCCAACCAAAGACGCCATCTAGCTGCAGACAAGGCACACCGCCCACGACGGACTTTGGGGCAGGAGAAAAGAAGGGGAATGGTGTTGATTGCGATGATGAGGACGGTCTGGCATCTGGATTGCCGTTGGATGCACAAATGGCCGGAAAATTCAGCATGGCCGTTTGCTGGTCCCTTGGTAATGATCGCGATCTCTTGATCTGTACTTCGGAGCGAATGGTCCGGATCAGCATTTTACTACTACTACTACTACTACTACTCATACTACTTAGTAGTACGGAGTACTTCGTAATAGTAGCAGTGTAGCACTCTATTATGCTGTCCGAGTAGCAAAGACCAGAGCCAGTTTGCTAGTTGGACATGTCTAATCACTTTGCGCAGATACACAGTAATCCTGAGATGATAACGACTGCCATTGGATCTTATTGTGCTGTTGAATTGACGGGATTATGCCCATGTGAGACAATCAATGGAGAATTGGGGAATCGCCAGATTGCCATGTTGGAAATACTTCCTACCTGTACTCCGTACTCCGTAATAATACTTTGTACACAGATACGAATACGGCTCCATACCGATCAACGTCATGCAGCGACCCACCGACTCGACTCGACATATGCTCATAGACTCACACAAAGACTCGAGATAATACATGTAGATACATTGAAGAGTACCAAGATATATCATGGTATACGCGTCTATACATCTATACAAGAGAGAGAGGTTGCCCATCACCGGACCATCATCTACTTGGCCCCCCTCCCCGCCAGCGACGACGCCTGCGCCAGCTTCGCATTCCTCGCCTGATCCCTCCTCTGATCCCAACCGCCCTTCTTCCCATCCCCGTCGCCATCTCTCTTCCTCCGCCCATCCTCCTTGAAAGACCGGGCCTTCTCCCGTGGGTCAATCACCACGAGCTCCTCCTCCGCCTTGCGCCGGTTCGTCAGGTCCTTGCCTAGTCGGTCGGCCGCAAACGACAGCGCATGCGACATCCACCCCTTGTCATTATCGTCCTCCTCCTCCTCCTTCTTCTTCTCCTCGTCCCTATCCCAGGATGTACAGCTCTGGCAGTTGGCGATGAAGTGCAGGTCGCACAGCTCTGCCTCCTCGCCATCGTCCCCCGCCACGCCTCCCTTGGGTTCCTCCCCGTCCTTCTTGCTGCCAGTTGTGTGCTCCTGCTGAGTGGTGTGGGCCTCCTTGTCGGTCGACGACGGCGGCGCAGTGCCCAGCTTGTTCCGGAATGCCTCCAGCATCCTCAGCGTCGCGGGGTCCTCGGCTGCCGTCGAGGAGGCTCCCGGCCGTCGCCTGCGGGCTCCCTTGATGGATGACTGGGGGATCATGGACTCGAGGGCCGACTTCTTCTTCCCACTCAAAGATGACGCACGGGCATCAGCCTCGGTGTGCACCGTCCGCCGGAGTGAGGCCTTGATAGCCGCCATTTCCTCGTTGGCCAGCTCCAGCGCTGTCTTCTGACGCTGCGGCTCCGGTGGTGGCGACGGCGACGGCGACGGTGTGGGCGAGTGTCTCCTAGCCTTGGTCTGCTTCTTCTCCACCTCCATTTCCTTTTCCTCCTCCGCGGTCCTCCCCTCTGCCGGTACCTCCTCTTCCTCCTTCTTCTTCTCCTTGTTCACACGCTTCTTCTTGGGTTTCGGTGCCGGCTCCTCCTCGTCAGGCTCGTCGGCAATGATCCTCGTGTCAAACTTGGCCTTTTTCGGCACCGGGATCACCTCGTCCTCGCCCTCCTCATCCCCAAAGCTGAGCAGCTGCTTGCCACCCTTTCTCTTCTTCTTGCCGCCCTTGTCCTTGTCCTCTTTCTTCTTTGGCTGGGTCGTTGGTGCCACCCTCTCCCTCCTAACCATATCCTCAAACGGGTTGACTAGCACCTCGACCTTATTCACCCGGATCGGGTACATGGGCCGGTCCGACCCCTCGGCCACCTCGCTTTCGCCAATCTTGGCCAGGTTGTAGATTGTGTCGCCCGCCACCCGGCCAAACATCGTGTTCTTGCCGTTGAGCTCCTCCGTCTTGTCCAGCGTCAGGAAGAACTGGCTGCCGTTGGTGTCGGCCCGCCCGTCGTTGGCCATGCCCAGCAGGCCGCGCCGGTTGAACTTGAGCCGCGAGTGCAGCTCGTCCCGGAAGTTGACGCCATGCGGTCCCGCGTTGCGCCCCTGTCGCGAGTCCATCGGCCACGCCTCCAGATCCCCCGAGAAGGCCCCGCCGTCGTAGATGCTCTCGCCTCCGTGGCCCGTTCCCGTCGGGTCGCCGCCCTGCACAATGAACCCGGGCACCAGACGGTGGAACACAGTCCCGTCATAGTACCCGTCCAGCGCCAGCTGGAGGAAGTTACGGCACGTCAAGGGCGTCTGCTTGGCGAAGAGCTCCAGCGAGATCTCCCCCAGCGTCGTGTGCAGAATCGCCGAGCCCGTAGGCTGCGGCTCCAGGTTGTAGATGGCCGACATGGTTGCGGTGTGGGCGCTCCTTAGCAGTGCGTAGCAATGCTTTCCAGGTGCTCGTGTTCACTCCGCGTTCGTCCGCTCCGATTGTGTATGTGCGTCGTTGTCGTCGTCGACTCGTGGTTGTTGGCAATGAAGACGATGACGCCGTCGCGGGTCGCACGTTGGCTGTTTTTTTGGGAGCGCGACGGCTCCCGCTTATCGATAAGCCGTGGTCGGTACTTGGCCCCGGCGGCCCTACCGGGGGCTCACGTCGCTTCGCTCGCTTCTTGCAGACAGCTTATATGCTGTAGAATACTGATTCACTATCAATGCTATTCGGAACGGGGTCCGTTAAGGCTTTGCTAAACTATAAGTTAGGCCGGTTGTTCCCACTGTATATCAATCAAGTGCTTGCCACAGCTTTGCTCCTTACACCCTGCCAGTACTACTAGCTATACTCTCTTCGATCGCTATAATGCACTTTCTTTACTCGGTACATCCTGACGTATTTCAAATATCACCCACAAAGATCGTAATTCCGCTCATTCTAGTTGAAAGCTTGTTTCGATTCAATGGTCTTTTGATCTTTCCTCCAGTGCCTGGCAAGAGACTGTTCTTGCTTCTCGCAGGCCCATAGCTACAACTGCATCTATCCACATCCACATCCAGGGACTAGGGACAAATCACAAAGCTCTGCCAGATTCCATACACACAATGCATTTCAGTAGGTTCAAGTGTTTGTTTAACAAGTACATATATTCATTTTAGCATAATGGCACATTCGCTAGACCACCACGTTCGCTGCGTGGATATTTGAAATCAGATTCTCCCTTCCCAACCTTGCATTCCGCAAACTGCTTAGAACAGAGCGCCACCCAGCCGGATACCGACCGACTTGGTGTGCGTGTAGTTGGCCAGAGCAGCCTCGCCCAGCTCGCGGCCAATGCCCGACTCCTTGTAGCCACCGAAGGGAACCTCGGCAGTGAGAAGGCTGCAGACGAGTTGTTAGTGACATGATCATAATGTGAGCAAACGTAGTGAAGGAGAAAAACATACTTGTAGCAGTTGACCCAGACGGTACCGGCCTTGAGGGCCTTGGCGACGCGGATCGAGGTGTTGAGGTCAGTGGTGTGGACAGCGGCGGCGAGACCAAAGTTGGTGTCGTTGCCGAGCTTGATAGCCTCCTCCTCGGTCTTGAACTTGGTGATGGCGCAGACGGGGCCAAAGATCTCCTCCTGCATGATGGCCATGTCGTTGGTGACGTTGGAGAAGATGGTGGGCTTGATGAAGTAGCCCTTGTCACCGTGGCGCTCGCCACCAACCTCGACCTTGGCGCCCTCCTTCTTTCCAGTCTCGATGTAGCCCATGATGCGGTCGTACTGGAGCTGGCTGACCTGGGGACCCTGGAAGGTCTCCTCGTGGAAGGGGTCGCCGACCTTGTTCTGCTGGCTGCGCTTCTTGAAAGCCTCGAGGAACTTGTCGTAGATACCCTCCTGGACAAAGATACGGGTACCGGCGCAGCAGCACTGGCCGTGGTTGTAGAAGATACCAAAGTTGACCCACGAGATGGCCTGCTCGATATCGGCGTCGTTGAAGACGATGTTGGGCGACTTGCCACCGAGCTCGAGGGTGACCTTCTTGAGGTTAGACTCGGCAGCGGCCTTCATGATGGTGCGGCCAACGCCAGTGGAACCAGTGAAGGCAATCTTGTCAATGTCCATGTGCGACGACATGGCAGAACCGGCAACGCGGCCAAAGCCAGAAATGAGGTTGAAGACACCGGGGGGGAAGCCAGCCTCCTTGACGAAGCCAGCGAAGACGAGGGCCGACAGGGGGGTCTGCTCGGCCGACTTCATGACAATGGTGTTGCCGGTGGCCAGGGCGGGGCCAACCTTCCACGACAGCATGAGGATGGGAAAGTTCCAGGGGATGATTTGAGCGCAGACGCCAATCTATAGGTGTCAAAAAGTCAGTAACAAGTTTGGGATAATGTCCCACGGGATGTCATGATGTCCATGCGTACCGGCTCAGCCCTTGTGTAGTGGAACATGTCGGGGGCGACGTCAATCGTCTTGCCGTGGATCTTGTCGGCCCAGCCGGCGTAGTAGCGGATGCACTTGACGACGGCGCCGACGTCACCGCGGGCCATGGTGATAGACTTGCCATTGTCGAGGGACTCGACAGCGGCTACGAGGTCCGTGTTCTTCTCGATGATGTCGGCAAGCTTCATGAGGAGGACCGCGCGGCCGTGGGGGGAGACCTGGGACCACTCGCCCTCGAAGGCGGCGCGAGCGGCCTTGACAGCGATGTCGACATCCTTCTCGGTACCCTCGCAGACCGAGGTGATAACCTCCTCAGTGGTGGGGTTGATAACCTCGAACTTCTTCTTGTCGGCACCCTCAACCCACTCGTTGTTGATGAAGCTAGAAGCAAAGGGTCAGTGACGAGTCCTACCAAACTATGGGGTATGATATCATCTTGGTGGAACTCACAGGCCAATGGGCTGCTTGTAGGGCCCGGTGACGGGGGTCTCGAGGTCAACCGTCAGACTCATGATGGCTGTGTGTGTGTGTGTGTGTGTGTGTGTGTGTAGGAGTGTATGAGGTTGTATCTCTTTGGGGTATATGGGAGAGAAAAGAGAGTTTGGAGGGAGAGGGAGTGTGAGTGTATGTGTTGGTATAGAGAGAAGAGAGATGATATGAAGAGAAGAAGGAAGGAAAAGTTGATGACGAGGGCGGGACGTCAGCTATCTTTTAATAAGTCGAGGGCAGAGGGGAGCTCGGTGGGGGAGAGAGAGGGAAAGAGTCCAGGACATGGAGGGAGGAGGAAAAACGGAGTTGCGGGACGGCAATGGACTGGACCGGGGACGAGAGGAAAGGCGCGTACGGAGTAATGGTGGTCAACGATCCGTGGGAGGCGAAGCGAGGCAAGCAGCTGGCGGCGAGACTCGATGTATCCCCAATGCCAGTGCTGCCAAGTAGTACGAAGTACTGCTGCTAGCAGAAAGAGGCCGAAGTCCAAGCCATCACTGATACGCAAGCAGGGCAGATGTACAAAGTGGAGAGTCGAGGGGGTCCTCTGACGTTGTTCGGCTCCGACCCCTGCTCCTAGTACCTGTTGAGCATACGAAGTATCAATTATTACGCTGTAGTCTCATGGTGCTCTACGCCTCGTACCCAGCAGAGGAGGCGGCACCAAGTCATGTACCCCGCTCTGGAGTAGATAGATGTGGCGCTTGCCCCTCAATGACCCAGATTAACGTAGAGTACGCTGTACATGTATTATTATTGCAGAATACACATGCCTGGTGGTTGGCTACAAAGCTGGTTGGTTGGGTGGATGGATGAGATGCACCGCGTGCTCCCCGCAGTCTATTTACGGTAGAGCAGCGTGCTACTGCTAGTAGTACTCCGTACTACGCTGCAGAATGCCGTAACACATGAAGTCCCTCTGCCATACGAGTATTGCACCTCTGCCATCCGCTGTAATGCTCTGTAATGGTGCTGGCAAAGTTTTTCCCGTGTCCCGTTTCAAACGGTGGTGCACTCACTGGGCTCAATGTAAAACTCTATCCGGCACATCATTACCACTACATATCCGTCCAGCGTATTTGATGGATTGTATTACACATCATTCTCGTGTACGACTCAGAATAATATTACTGCTGCTACGAGTATCAAAATCCTGGCCATACGCAGGCATCACTGCCCACGTAGACTTTCCACGGTCCCTACCCCAAACTGAACCCTCTTGGCAACCAGGGCCCCTTTTGCAACGCCTCCATTCCCCCCAGCGCCGCGCCCGGGCAATTGGCATTGCATGGCAGCAAGCAGGTCACCCCTCCCCCCCCCCATCATCAGTCACCCCGTCTCATGGGCCGTCTACCCCATCAAGGTTCATCCAGAGGCCTCGCAGGCAACTTGTCGCTACGAGTACAGCTAGCTGTAAGTACAACTAGCCGTACAACCACCTACCTACTCCATACTAGGTGGCTAGTACATGCGTACGTACGTAGTCGCGCGCCCTCGCAAGCAACCCCAGGCCCGCCTGCCCTGCCCCTCGTGTGGTGAATGATGACATCTTCCGCAACGGGACAGGGTAGTTTCTGGGCGATTGCGGCTCCGAGGCGGGTTCATGGACCTCGAGGTGTGGGCACTCGATGGTCTTGGCCGACTTGGGTCCCTCGGGGTGTGGGGAAGTTGGGACTGCGAGCTCTGGTACTCGGCCCATTAGAGACTTAGAGTAGCCCCGTCTCTGTTTCATTCTGCTCACTCTCACCTTGTTCAGCGGTACTTGCGCTTTGCCTGTTGATTCCACTACCTGCGTCGTACTCCGTTGCTATGCGTGAGTGCCTCCATCCCACACACCACACCACACACCACAGTTACCACGCACTAGTACGCACGCACGCACACAAGCGACAACCTCCCCCCCGCCAACTTCTCACCCTCCTCCGCAAGAGCGGGCCAATGACGCCAATGACGCCAACCATCTCGGGCCCAAGTCTCGTGGACGAGATGCAGGCCCCGAGACGGGCAAGCGGGGTTACAAGACCCAAGGCCCAAGGGTGCCCTCCCTCGGCATGGCCCTGCAACCCAGACAGCCACCACCACCACTACTTCGTGCTTCGTACATCTGCACCACACCCGCGGACTGGAGAGCTCCGTAGCCCCGTACAGACGGACACGCCTGGACTGCGATTCAGGGCCATCATGTGCCATGCCATGTTTCTTTCTTTCTTTCTTCCTCTCGACACCACCACCACCATCATGCCCAACCGCTGGCGTCTCGCGTCTCCCCGTCTTGCGCTAAACCCCGCCCTCCAGTGTGCATCTCCCCCCGCCCGACCCGAGATGGTGGCGCATCCGCAGCTCCGGGCGGCGTGTATGCCCGTGTGTCTGTGTTTGTAAGACTGGTGTCCTGGTGTCCTTGTTCTCGGCCGTGTACTTCGTAAGAATACAGGCACGCATGTAATAGTGTGCATGCGGAACAGTATTACACTGGACGCGTATGCGGATCATGGACGAATGTACACATGCATCTTCTCAACAATGAGACAAGGGGACAAAGAGATAAGCCAAAGGTCCCTTCCTTTCCAATGGGCTCCTGCCATGCCATGCGTCCTCTCTACTTGTAGTAGTATTCCCAGGCAGGCGCTACCCAGCGCTCGTTCATGGGAGAGAGCCAAGGCGGGCAGGCGCGATTTCGGTGCAATGGACAGCGAAAGAAGCATCCAGCATCCCATCTGCCATCCATCAACCATCCATAAGCCATCTATCGACCGTCCATCTGCCATCCATACGAGTAATACTCCGCAACATCTGACATCCATCTCAACTGCGGCACCGCAAAGCCACCGTCAACCAATACCGACGCGCCAGTACCCTCGTTTTTGGCTGTTTTGAGTATTAATAAAACGGCAGCAGCAGCAGCAATACGGACCGAGCGGGCGTCACGAGGGCATTCTAGAGCCCCTACTCCCCCATCTACTGGTATGTCGAATCCCTTGTCTTCCCCCCACCCCCGTTTTTTCATGTCAATTTCCCCTCCATCCATACTGCGCATGCGCCGCGGGCGGGGCTCGCTGGCCTCCTTTGATGCGAAACTGCGCATCCGAGCTGGGGGAACCGCAGTGGGGGTTGGGGAAACAAGAGTGCATCCAATTCCAAATTAAGCCACCTCCACAGACCAAAGTGCGGGAGCCCCTCATTTCTCGATGCGAGGGGGCGACGTTTGGGCTCTACTCGGACTCGTACAGGACAGAGTATTACTCCGTACGGATCTCCGAGTACCATCCGCCGTTTGCCGTATTCAGCCAGTCGACGGGGCCGGCAGCACTATGATGCCAAGGTACATGCATCACGAGCCAAGAACATACCTGCCAGGGCCCACGGACTCTCGTACATACGACGTACATTGTGCAGAGACGACGGAGCCTGTATCCGTAATATGCTGCATTACGTTCACGTCAACCTGCCGGCCCCGCTGGTAATTAAAAAGTCCCCGAGTCATGGTTGTACAATGCGCCCTTGCCGCTGTGGAATTGCTGAGCCGGTCCCGCTGTATTTGGTTGTAGGTTTTGAGCCTCAACAGCGAGGGTTTCACTTGCGAGTCAAGTCTGACGTATGCGGACAATAGAGGTGGCCAGCAAACTGCCTGTCATATGTTGAGGGCCACCAAGGCCACGCAGCATAGTTGTAGTACCAAATAAGAAAACTATGAGAAGGAAAGAATAGGGGAAATTAGCACGAGCAAGTCTCTTGTTGACGTCCCCTGAAAAGCCAACGTTTGCTTTAATAGCCGCATATTGCCCTGTTCATCGTCCGTTCTTGTCCTCGATATATGAGCCGCCGGGTAGTAGACCGAACTCAAGTCTAGTCCACCTGCTGATCATCTCCCCCTCAGACACATCACATCCGAACGGCCCGGAGCCTCAGGCACAGGGACAGGTACGGACGAGTACGAGTACGAGGCATCAGCCCCAAGCCAAGCAGTAACACGATTAATGTGGACATATACTTGGTATGGGCGTGGTATTGGATGCATCAATGGCAGGCTGTGGTGCGGTGCCTTGTGACGATGGACCCTCCATGCAGCCAGCCGCGGGGCACTGCACACAATGCAATGGCCGCTCGGCGGCGTAGGGTAGATTGCGTTCAACTGCGCACGGAGGTGACGGAGCGGAGAGCCCACAGAGCGCACATATAGGTGCCATAGGGGACATAACGCACTGAACCCGCTGTTAATGTAGAGGGTCGAGCTCGGCCTGTCCACTAAAGGCCTGCAGTAGCACCATCTCAACAGACGGACCACCAAATGGGCCACAAAGAGCTGCATCCCCTTTCCGTGCAGTTGGATGACGTGGGCACCCGACAAGCTCAATATCACTACCATCCTACAACCGACCATCTTATCCCCATCCTCTCGAGACGAATACCAACCTGCATTGCCACATCGTATACGGCTGCATCGACCAATTCTCAACAGCACTGGCACGCACCTGGAAATGAGGCACCCTCCCTCCCCTGCGCGCCCCGTCCACCCCCGACCCTGACCGAGGGCGCCGACGCCGCCCTCCCGCAATGGCCCCGTCCGACGACGCAGCCAGCAGCAGCAGCCTCCGTGTCTTCGTCCACTGGCACGACCAGACCATCTTTGCCGGCGAGGAGGTCAAGTGTACCATCACCTTCAAGAATGTGGCCTCCTCCGCCCCGGATCATCTGACCCCCGGGTCCCAGGCCCAGACCCAGGCCCATCAGCCCGAGCGTCTTAGGATAGCCTCCAACCTGTCGTCGCGCGCCAAGGGGGCCGGTGGCGGCAGTAGCGCTGCTGGCCATCAGATGCCCCCATCGACGACAAACACTCGCCGCAGCCACCACCGGTCTGCCCTGTCCGTCAACCTGCCCTCCTCGTCTGGCAGCCACCGCGGCCGCTCGGCATCTATCCCGTGGCCCTCCCCCGGTAGTGGCGGGGGCCACGCCCACAAGCGCTCCGTATCCATCGTGTCTATCGGATCTGCCAACACGGTAGAGGACCACACCAACCCTCCGCTGCGTGGCGAGCGATCGCCCAACTTGCTGGCCTCGAGGACAATGGGCCCGCCGCAGAGGCCAGGCCGTGGCCATGGCCGCGCCACGAGCCTTCAAATACTGCCGCATCGGCAGGGCTCGATGTCGACATCATCGACCCCGGCCGGACCCTCGGCCTCGTTCCCGCCCGACAGCTTCGGCAATAGGGCGCGCAACGGGCTTGGCCTCGGCCTCAGCAGCCCCAACCCCTCGGCCGCCCTCGATATGTCCCGCAAATCACCCCGCACGTCTCCCAGACCCATGCCCGAGTTCCGCTTCCCAGCGGCCCCGCCGCCGCCGTCGTCATCCGAAGCACCCGCATCGGCAAAACCCACTGACAGCAAGACGCATGACCAGGGCCTATTGAGCCCCACGTCCGGCGGGCCGGATCAGCAGAATAGCAGCGGCGTCCCCACACGAACGAGGCCGCAGGGCCAGGGCTCCTCCCCTAAGACAGACAGGCCGCTGCCTGCAGCCAGGATATTGGCTAGCACTACGACGGCCGAGGGCACACCGCGCAGCAGTGGTGAATTCTACGCCGTGAGCAATCACTCATCCGAGACGCTGGCGTCCGAGTACGTCGGGCAGCCGCAGCGGAACTCCTCAGCTACAACCGGGAAACAGCTGCCGTCGCATTTGAGACGGCAGTCGAGCCTGGCGCCGTCTCAGCAGAAGCCGCACGCGACTGAGACTCTCATGATGGGCTACGTGCAGATCCAGGGCTCCTTCACGCTGGACGGCTCGCTCGTGGACCTAGCACCGTTTGAGCTAGTCAAGAAGAAGGCCGTCGTGGGCGGGCGGGGTGGCGGCGTGGTGGGACTGGAGCCGAGCCGGCAGCGTGAGAGCGGCCTGTTCCGTGGGCTGGGGTGGAGCAACATCTCCAGTTCACTGGGCGACCTGCTGGGAGGTAACGAGCTGAGCACAATCCGCGAGATGCGCGGCGTGGCCAACTCCAAGTCGGTACCGCTACTGAGCACGTCGCAGTCGATATTGTTCGTTGACTTGCGCCTGGCTCCCGGGGAGAGCCGCTCGTTTGAGTACACGAGCAAGCTGCCGCGGGGTCTTCCGCCGAGCCACAAGGGCAAGGCAATGAAGACATCGTACAGCCTCGTCATTGGCACACAGAAAGCCGGAGGGCCCAAGGAGCAGCAGGTGCGGTCTGTTGAGGCGCCCTTCCGCGTGTTGGGCAGCGTCAACAGCTCGGGCGAGATCCTGGGTCACGACCTCATGCACCCGTATATCCTCCTGCGGGATGAGGCCAAGATCAAGGCGATTGGCGGCAGCGGCAACGGCAGCAAGGGGGCGGCAGGCGGACTGGGCGTGCCCAAGCCGTTTACGCACAAGAACAAGGCCCTGTCGCGAGCGCCCGCAACGCTCAATGACTTTCTGACATACGTGGACGAACTGGTAACGCGGCCACGCGACGAGACGGGCGGGCAGCTTCTGTCGCCCTCAGGCGTGACGAGCCTGTCGCGGCGGGGGTCTGGGACGGACGAAGGTATGGGTATGGGTGGGCTGGGGCTGACGCCATCGTCGAGCGATGCCATCCACTTTGCCATTATGCGGAGCAACATGACGGCCGAGGGACAGCAGAGTCCCAACCGGTTCGATATTTCGCGCAACGGGCTGCGCGTGGGCGTCGTGATGCTCACCCGCCCAGCCTACCGACTCGGCGAGACGGTCACCATGGCCGTGGACCTGCGGGCCGCCGACGTGGCGTGCTACGCAGTGCACACGACTCTGGAGACGTGCGAGCGCGTCGACACGAGTCTGGCGGTGCGGTCTGAGTCGAGCATCCAGCGCGTCACGCGGAAGGTGCACGTCACCTCGTCGGACACAACGCTCTACTCACGTCGCGTTGTCTTCACGCCCACGATCCCTATCTCGGCCACGCCAGAGTTTGTCACGAGCGGCATTAGCCTCGATTGGAAGATTCGCGTCGAGTTTGTAGTGGCGGCCGCGACGGCGACTCCACAGCAGGGTGCCGGTGCGAATGCTGGGGGCCATGGAGCTGACGACGACGACGATGATGACGAGGATGGTGGGGAGAGGAGACATCAGCACCAGCACCAGCAGCTTCTGCATCAGCACCATCAGCAGAACCCTTCGCATCCTCTGCTTGAGCAGATTTCTCAGGATGAAAAGGGCGGTCTGGTCCTCGCGGCGGCGGAGAACCTCGCGTGCGAAAGCTTTGACGTCATGGTCCCGCTGAGGGTGTATGGTGCTGTTGGATCGGGGTTGGAGAGGCTGGAAAGGGATGAAGCATCGGATGAGGGGCTGGTGGTCTAGCCTTGGTGGGAGACGCAGCTGTATAGGAGTTAATAGAGCTAAGGTTCAAACAGAGGCTTGAATAAGTAAAGACAGACATGTATTGTAATGGAAGATGTCACAGTATTGTGTGAAGTGTACGTGAAGATTTCAAATCGTTTGGGCACAGGCGCGCGAGTGTAAGCGAAGCGAGGAGCCTCCCTGGCACCCGACAAGGTCGCCGGAGGCAACGTTAGAAAGAAGAATACGTATGTTCGTGTTGTATGTACGTGGTATGTGCTAGCATGTAACATATGTACCATTAGACCTTGCACCAGTACGGATCCCTCCCCTTTCTGACCGACAGCCACACGGCCCAGGAGTTGAAGAGCAGGGTGACGGAGCTGAGTCCGATGATGGCCCTGTGCTGGACCCTGGCGGATCCATTACCGATGAGACGGTCCCTTCCTTCGACGGTAACGGGGCACCATATGAGGTTGACGTCGCTGCTGACGCCGTACTTGGGATCGAGGAACGAGAAGGTGTTGTCGGCATTGTAACAGGCCACCCATTCTGCTGGATCGTCCGTCTTGTTGGGCCGGTACAGAACGTTTATGTGCCAGTAGGATAGGACGGCGATGGCACCGATCCACCCCGCCACGGAGAGGGCGTCGAGGGCGACGACGAACCACGTGCTGTAGGGTACGCAGCGCATGAAGCGCGTGACGATGATGTAGAACTGGATGGCCCCGACGACGGCGCCGACGCCCATCGTGACCGTCAGGGCGGTGTTCTTGCGCATGGCGGCCGGGTCGATGGCCGCGTAGGCGAGTGTCGCGAGGAGCGACATGGACAGGACGATGCGGAGGATCATGCCGCCGGATCGGGGCTCGCGGAAGGCCAGGGTGCGGCGTTGCTTGACGTAGTCCCAGTGGATGTTACCTGGGGGGTGCACACGGGAGGGCTTGGGAGTCTTGGGAGCCTTGGGAGCCTTGGGAGGATCCTCGGAGTACTTGGGGGGCTCGGTACTGGTCTCGGGAGTCTTGGTGCTGTATGCCGAGCTGGAACTGGGCTTGAAAGCCTTCTTAGAGGCCTTCTCGTAGGCCATATTTGGTTCGGGAATCTCGGCTTCGAGCTTTGGCGTGTTTGACGATGCTTTGTCTTGTAGCCTGATGTTCTTGGAAGCCACGTTGGTGGGTGAGGCTGTTGGCGATGCACCTTTGTCGAGCAACGCCACGAGCAAGAGCTGTGAGAACGCGAGGAAGTCACGCAGTGTTCACTTTTTGATTCATGATTCATACATTTGAATCCCAGAGCAGACAGGATATAGGGATCTATATATGTGCGGCACTCAACGAGGATGACTGCCGTCGGGCGTTTGCCAGTGTCAGCCTCGCCATGGGACTAACAGCGCCCGGTGGACTCGCGACGCCACATGCATCCTTCGAGAATAGCAGCATGCAGGCGGGCAGTTTCCGCGGCTGTGACTGGCTAGATAGGCGAACCCGGGGTCTGCGCGAGCGGGAGAGCTCCGTCCAAGGTCCTGAAGGCTTGGAGTCAAGTCCATGGTTATGCTGTCGGTAGAGCACGTGTATCATTAGCGTCACGGTTGGCTCCATGGCCGGATGCCCCTGACGTAGGCGTTTTCTTTGTCTTGTGATGGCGTCAGGTACAACTATCCGTACGGTACGAGTGCCTGTATTAATACTCGTGTGCACGGATTATTATCGACCTCTGAGATACTTAGCATGACTGGGTACGAGTACATGTAATTACTGTTGGCGATTGAACTGACGAGTCACCGCTTATGAACTCCGTACCGGTACCGTTCTCGTATTTCCAGAGTACATGTATGTGCTGGTGATATTGCTGACAACTAATGTATCCATGCAATCACCTGAGTACTGGTACGTCGTAATACGTACAGAGAGAGACCCGTACAGCGGAAAGAGTCGAAAGACTGGCTGGCAGACTAACAGACGGGCAGACGGGCAAAATGGTAACCCACTGGCAATGACATGCAGGGTTCAGGTGCATCCTCATTTACGGGCCGGGGTGGAAGCGACGCTAAGGGGACCAGCGCGGCGGGACGACAGCAGGGCACGGATGACTTGATAAGGATAGGGGAAGGACAGGCCATGATCACGAGGGTTCGTACATAAGTATACGAGTAATATGATCCCGTACGCTGTACTCTGTAGTTTGTCGTCGCATGCCAAGTTGGTGTTTGTGCTCGTAGTACGGAGTACTCCGTACTTCGCAGCTGCTACACTGATGGAAGGAGCCAACAGAAGTCACGTGAACTGCATCACATTCCATCCCACTTGCCCGTTGCCATGCCCATGGCCGTCACATGGAAGTTGCGAACCTAGTAGTAAACAAGCCTAGACTTATTCCAGCGGTCAAGTGGCATTCTTACAGTGGTCTTCAGTGGTTAATACTTGATGGTGTGCACTAATTACAGTGTAACCCTGCACCTGCGTTGGCGCCCATGGCTGCCAGATCCCCTGCCAGCCCTGCTAGAGCCTTGACAACCATGCTATTCCACACCGTACCAGCCAATCACACCCCTCCATCGCCCTCTCATGCCCCGGACAATTGCCCAGGGACGCCCCTCTAGCTCTCCGAGTCCGACCTTGTGATTGGCTCAGTGATTGGCCTCTATTTACGTCGTCACTTGTGATGGCCGGGGTAGCAACAAGACAGAATGTGAGCACAACTACGAAGTACTGTACGGATACGCTGTAATCAATTATACGCTGCACCTGTAATACACTGTAAATGCGGTAAATGAAGACGTTGCTAGGCCGGCTGGGCACTCGTACTGGTCCTGGTGGTAATACTTGTAATCAATAGTACTAGTAGGTAGTTCAGGTAAGTCGGGATATTCATCAGGCAGGTACGTCCACTTGTGCACCCTCCCCTACTCCATCGCACGCGGCTCTCATCATCCATCACATAACCCCGGCTCGCCGGATCCCTTGTCCTTTCTCCCCAGAACCTCAACTGCCAACTGGTGTGTGCGTGCCTCTGGCGCCTTGCTGCTCTCCTCTCCCTGCTCTACCCGTACTCCGTTCTCATACGAGTATTGCTCCGTATTCCATCTACCCGTCCCCCTCTTCTCATCTCCATCTCTCCTGCCCTGATACTCTGTAACCTTCAACCCCACGCTCATTGTTGACCGCTCGCCGCCACCGGCATCGTCTTTCCTTTTCTCCTCCAGTCACTGTGAGTCCTCAACCCAGAGGACAATGCTCTTGTTCATTTTCCAAGCCTCTTGCATTCTACTACTCCGTTCCTGCACAAACCAGCTAACCTGCTTTTCTCTAGCATTTGAAAAAAAACTACACCAAACATAGCCCGTCGGCCCACTTAACCATCCCACAACAACAACAACAACATCTACGAGCACGAGGACATATCCAGAAGCAAACAGACCACCGACACCGACATAGCACACAAGACCACGATCATCACTGCCCCCACGACCAAATCCCCATGCCCATGGTACCCAAACCTGGTCCTCTACCGCCGACTCGTCCCCACGGTTCAATGGCACAAAGATGGCGGCCACTCCATCCAACAACCGCTTGAAGCTCACACCCTCCAACTCCCCCTTCTTCGCTCGCGCCCCCCCGAAATCTCCCCTGCGTGGCCGCCCCGTCCATGACTCGCGGCTGTCTCTCAAGAGGGTTGTCGGCACCACCTGTTCCTCCCCCTGCGGCTTCGACACCGTAAACGACAACTCATTTGCCTACATTGCCGGCGGCGCCGTCGTCGCCGTCCACGTCGACGGTCAGCACTACTCACAGCGTTTCTACCGCGCCCGCCCCTCGGCCCAGGCCATATATCCGGCCTCAAGCACCGGCCAGAGCCTAGGGCCATCGGCACCCTCAACCCCAAAGGCCAACGACAGCCGTGGCCGCATCGCCCCGCGCGAGTCACCATACACGCCCTACAATGGCGGTGGCGGGCCCGAGTGGGCCACAGCAGACTCTCCTGGATCAGGCAGGACCTGGACCAGCCGCGAGCGCATCAAGGCCGCCACCTGCCTATCCCTGAGTCGTGACGCCAAGTACCTGGCCGTCGGCGAGACGGGCTACGCACCCCGCGTACTCATCTTCACCCTCCAGGATGGCTCATCCGACACGCCCCTAGTCTCCATCAGTGAGCATACTTTTGGCGTCAAGGCTGTCGCCTGGTCTCCTGACTCTCGCTACCTCGCCTCCCTCGGTGCCGCAAACGACGGCTTCCTCTATGTCTGGAAGATTGACCCCCGTACTGGCGCCGCCAAGCTCTTTCAGCAGAACCGTTGTACATCCTTCGTCAAGGACATGGTCTGGCAGGGCAACGTCCTCATTACCCTCGGCGTGCGGCACGTCAAGTCCTGGAAGATTGAAGAGCCACCCTCGACATCACCCACTAAGCCAAAATTCCCCAACGACCCCTCATCCTTCTCCTCCTCTACCTCGTCACTAGTCTCTAGCACCCCGCCACAGCACCAAAAGACGCTACCCGGCCGCAACGTGCTGCTCGGCACCCTGCTCGAGGCCACCTTCACCTGTGCCGCCGTGTGCAAGCAGGGCTCCATCATCTGCACCGAGGCCGGCGACGTGTGTATCTTTGATGATGACGATAGCCACCTCAAGCTGCGCAAGGTGCTTAACCTCGGCTTCTCAATCACCTCCATCGGCATCCAAGGCAAGGTCGTCTACGTGAGCGGCAAGGACGGCCACTATGCCCGCCTCGACCTCGACGCTGTCATGGACGGCCTTGAGGCCAGCGTCCTCAGCACTACCCAGACGTGTCAGCATACCGTAGCCATGGGCTTCCTCGGTAAGAGGCTTGTCACCATCGATGCCAACCACTCCATCGACATCTGGAGCCCCGACCACATGCCTGGCAAGCAGGCAGAAGCTGGCGCGCACATCACCCTGCCGGGCCACGGCGAAGCCATAGTTGGCATCCAGCCTCTGTCCAGGCCCAACCCGATGGATGCCAGTTTTCTCACCTGGTCTGGCTCTGGCATTGTCGCGTTCTGGGATTTGCAGGGACGTGTCCGCTCTCTTGTTCATATCGCAGTCGACACATCCGACCAGGAGGCCGACCTGGGTCTTGTCAACCAGCTCACGTGCGCCCGCGTGTCCCGTAACGGCAAGATGCTCGTCACCGCCGACCGCCAGGGCGTGCTCAAAGTCACAGATCTTGAGACGAGTGACTGCCTCCTAGATATCAAGGCCCACTCGGCCGACTGTACGTGTATCAGTATGTATGAGGACGACGACACCTTTCTCATGGCCAGCTGCGGCCGCGATCGCGCCGCCCAGCTGTTCCGCCGCGGCAGCCGTGGCAGCCCCATTGAGCACTTCCAGACCATAGACTTCAACTCGAAAGTCGTCCAGGTCCTTGTGCCCTCGGCAGACAGGGTCATTACCTGCTCCATGGACCGCACTATGCAGATCCATGACATCCTAACCAAGGAGGATGACCCAGACATGGTAGCAGCGATACCGTGCAAGGTCATCACCCTCAAGGCGTCACCCACATCGATGACCATGGGACACGACGGTCAGACCGTCTTTGTCTCCTTCCTTGACCGCTCCGTCTGCCAGTTTGACCTGGCGTCAGGTCGGCAGGTCTGGACGTTCAAGTGTATGGATGAGAGCGCCACCGAGTCGGCGGTGCTCGAGTCGCTATCGCTGGGCCAGTGGCCACCGCGGGACATGAACTTCTTATTGGGGTGCTCCAACACGGATAAGTCAATTCGACTATACGACGCCGGCACCGGGTCGTTCCTCGACCGCGAGTGGGGCCACACCGAAGCCATCAACGGCGTGTGCCTAATCGAGGATGACGCTAATGGCAGTCGGAAAGCCGTGAGTGTCGGGTCAGACGCCACCATTATGATCTGGACGCTTGACCTCAACGAGCAGAACTCCCGTAACTCGTCGAGCAGGGACCCCTCGCCCGCAAAGGACATGTCGACGGGCCGACCCACGCTGCGTCGTGTCCTATCTAAGGCCGAGCTGGCAGAGTTTCAGCGCGCCTCGCCCGGACCGGGACGTGTACCATCTCCCCCAAGGACCATACGGCGACGCACATCGCGCCTCAACCTGTCCTCTACCGCCGGCGGCGGTTCCTCCTCCAAAACGCTGTACAACAGCGGATCAAGGGCTGGAGACGATACGCCCTCGCGGCGGCCCACGACCCTGGAGCCAAGACAGTATAGCCCCCCACCTAGCCCGCGGTCGACGACGACGTCACGCATATCACGACGTCCGTCATTACCCAGTATCGGCGTGTCGTCTCGCAAGAAATCATCCCCCAACCTAGCATCAAACAGCAATGGAAGTGGGAGTGCGAATGGCTTCGGCTCACTCAACAAGTCCACGGAGCAGACGTGTCGGACACTGCGGGCATACCGCAAGAAGCTCACATCGGCGGAGCCTCTGAGCCCCGAGGTGCTGACCGAGCTGGACCAGGAGCTACGTCTCACGGCGGCGGCGCTGGGCGATAGGGCGATCCGCTCCAAGGCCATGAACGAGACGGTGCTGAGCGGACTTCTGGACCAGTATTCTGAGAGATTGGTGACGCTGCTGGACCAGAAGCTCAAGCTGAATTACCAGCCCCGGGAGGAAAAGGAGCCATCGTCGATGTCGTCGCCACCCAGGGAGACTTCTTCCAGGAGTTTGGATGACGATTCGGGGTCGTCATCGTCATCATGATCTGACCTCACTTTTCCCTTTCTTCCTTCCTTCCTTTCACTCGTCTTTCTTTGCGTGCGTTTGCATCCACACACTCTTTGCATCTTCCTTTGTCATTTGTTTTTATCTTTTGGGCTGTACAATATTTCTATTTTGTTGCCGGAGTTCTTGGTACAGTGCGGTACCCGGCTGATCTTTCTGTTTTCATTTTCTTGCGTCTGGGTTGGGATAGGGATTTGGGACTGGGGCCTGGTATGGCAATGGGAACAGGTACAAGGGGTGTTTTTCTTTTCTATTACACAAGGAACAAGGTACGGATACCTCGTGGGCGAGGTGATTTTAAAAGACCTGGACACCAGTCAGCCCGGGAGAGGCCGACTGTGGGGAGGGAGGGAGCGATGATACCAATATTTTAATCTGGGGGATGGAGTTATCGGATGGGTCAAAGGACTCTTACAGGTACTAATTGTGGCGAGATGGTCAAATAGACGCGGATTCATTCACCTCCAGAGGTATATTCTTATTCATTTTGACTTTTACTGTCCTCTTTATTCATACTCGCATCGTGATCTGAGTTGTCTTGTTCCACACGTGCGAGTGGTGGGGGACGGGGCTTGCATGTGCGAGAGAAGCGAGGACAGTCAGGTGGCTGGAGGCTGGATGTTGAATAAAGGATTTCATTCAACGAATAGCACTCCGTAGTTAGTAGCAATTATATGTACTGCAAGCACGAGCATAGCGAGAGGGGCTCCCGACAGGGCCATCGGAGGCAGCATATAAAAAGAAGATGCTAATAGTAGTACTACCTACTAACTACTAGTAGTAGTACCTTGTGGTGACAGATGGTAGGACCCAAGTACACTGCTAGTACTTACAATACCTTGAAGTGAGTTTAAAGGGTATCACGTGACTGCTAGCGTGGGCGGTGGATCCTTTGCTCCTTTTCCTTTGTCCTGGCCTGGGCGATTCCGCCTTTCACTTTTAACTCCGTTTCCCCATAATCTCTCACGCGGCATCAATCACGTGACACAAGGAGCGAAAACATCACGTCGACGGAACCGATCGATCGACTGCGAGTTTGCGACGGACGACTGGCGGACAGGAAACGCGCAAAGATCGACCGGATGACAGAGGGCACCGAAGCCACGATTTGAAACAGCGGACCAGCCAGTGACCGAATGCCCGTACGTTTTGACCGATTGATGCCCATCGAGCGACGCGCCCCCACCCCCTCGACGACGACGGACAGAGAAAGACCACTCGTGCGACCGCCAAGTAGACTGACGCGACCGACGAGGTGAAATTGACAGACCGTGGCGCCGATCCACCTCCTCCCGACGCTCCGAGGCCACCTCGACGGCCGGCGAGGTGCGGCGGCAGCGACGACAGCCAAGGGCATGAATCAGCCGGCTGCCTACACGCACCTCGAGTCGCTGCTGCTGTTCGAGACGGTGCTAAAGGAGGGCGTCGACGGCGCCGCCTGGGTGCGCGTCTCGGACCGGCTGAGCAGCAACGTCTTGGTGCGCGGCGATGACACGTACGACGAGGCGCGCCTCAAGCCCGGCCCGCTGCAGACCCTCTTCTTCCGCATTCTCCAGCAGGAGCTGCGCGCCGGGGGGCCCGTTGGCGCCGCCGTCGCCGACCACCAGCAGCACCCTCCACAGCCCGTCACCTTCAAGATCCTCGCCGACAACCTCGACAAGCTACCCCTCATCGTCAACCGCCTGTGGGAGCGTTACCGTGCCCACAAGATCAAGCAGGTCCGCGACGATGAGACCTCGTACACCCAGATCCAGCATGACTTGCGCGTCATCGAGAAGAACCAGTCCGAACGGTTGAGGGCCCTTGCTGCTCAACAGCAGCAGCAGCAGCAGCAACAGCAACAACAGCAAAGCCAGCCGCAGCACCTTCCGCAACAGCAACATCAACAGCCGCACCAGGCCCAACATCCGGCTCACGGCCAGCCCACCCTCGCTCCAAAGGAGGCCAAGCCTGTGCCGCCGTCCCAGACCCCCTCGCCCGCTCCCGGTGTTGTGAAGCGTCCCACGCCTGTTGCTCCCCCGCCGAGGCCGCAGGCCCCCAACCTGGGACCCTCGGGAGTGACGACCCCGACCGCGACCCCCGTTCGACCGCCTACGACGCCTGCCCCCGGCTCTGTCCTTCAGGCACCTACCGGTGTCAGCCAGCAGCCACAGCAGCACCAGTCGCAACAGCAACAGCAACAGCAGCAAGCCTCCCGTGTCCTCCAGGCTCCCTCTCCAGCCCCCAAGGTTCCCATCTCGCCACGACCAGACGCGGCCAACAAGCCCAAGGATGCTACTACTGCTGCGGCTACGCCACGGTCGACAACGCCCTCCCAGGGCACCCTGAAGTGGGAGAAGCCTTACCAGCCTCCTGGGCCGACTCAGCCGACACCCGCTCGACAGACGCAGTCGCCTGCACCGCCGCCACAACAGCCAAAGGCTGCCACGCCTCAGCAGTATGCTCAGAACCAACAGCAATGGCAGCAGCAGCAGCAGGCACAGGCACAAGCGCAGGCGCAGGCGCAGGCACAACAGCAGGCACAGGCACAGGCACAACAGCAGGCACAAAACCAACCGCAACAGAAACAACAGCAGCAAGCTCAGGGACAGGTCACAGCCCCTCAGCAGCAAGCCCAACCAACGCCAACTCCGACCCCGACCCCGACGCCTACTCCCGCCCAGACAAAGCCGCAGGTTCTGGTGCCGCCACAGAACACTGGTCAACAGCCGGTGGTACCAAGGCTTCAACCAGGACCACCGCGGCCGACGGGAACACCCGGTCCATCGCCACAGCAGCCGCAAGCACGGCCACCGTCAAAGACACCCGTGCCTCCTCCACATCGCCCCATTCAGCCGCAACAACCCCACCAGCAGCAGGCGACACCGACACCTCAGCAGCCGCGTCCCATCGCCTCGGCACCACCGACCACACCAGGTGCCGCTGCTGCTACCCCTCAGCGATGGCCGGCAGGGCATATGCCACCGGCGCACATCCAGCGCGCCTCGCAGTCGGTCTCGCCAGCCCCGCCAAAGGACAAGCCGTACGGGGCCCAGCCGCCGCGCCCAGCCATCCCTGAGCACATGATCCGGCACGCGGCAACGCCCAACAACCGACGACAAAGCGCGACAGCATCGCTACCGCCGCCATCGACGCCGCCCGTGCAGACCAGTCCAGCGTCTGTGGCGTCCGCGGTGTCCGCGGTGTCTGCGGCGTCGCTGGTGCGCGGCTTCGGCACCAAGTGGGCGCCGCAGTCGACACCCTCGACGCCAGGTCCGCTCAACGACGAGCCGGCAAGCCCGGCATACGAGCCTGTCAGCCCGCCCCCGCGGCCGACAACCATCTCGCGATCAGTCACCACGCCTGTGCTTAAGCAGCCGACACCCGGCCAGGGCCATACACGCAGCATTACGGCGACACGTAAGAAGCGCGAGCGGGTCAAGAAACTGCGTGACGCGACGGGGACGCCGTCGGGCGAAGGACGGCGGCGCAGCGAGTCGGTGGCATCTGGGGCGGACGAGCTGTCGCTGGACCACCTGGACAGCATCACAAAAGTCAAGGATGAGGATACAACGCCGCGACCACACGACGAGGCAGGCGGCGGCGGTGACACAACGGCAGATGAGGGTACCGCAGCCATGGGACGGGGCGTGGCAGCGACACCGAGTGGCATCCCGCGCATCTTGAAGCGCAAGAGGCAGGAGACGCCGCCGGCGCCTGCTCCAGGACCCCCCTCAGAGGTGCTCTGGACGCGGGGTTTCACCAAGGTGTCATCGTCGGCGCTGGACCAGATCTCCTCACACCGCGACGGCAACATGTTCGCCACAGCGGTGAGGGAAAAGGACGCGCCCAACTACCGACAGGTGGTGCTGCAACCGCAGGACATCACATCTATCCGGTCGGCCATCAAGCAGGGCAACAAGGCAGCCGTAGCTGCAGCATCAGCCCTGCCAGGCGGGGGCGACCCCGGCACCGCGAGCGTCTGGCTGCCCCTGTCGGCCGACCTGGTACCCCCTCGGGGCATCATCAACAGCGCCCAACTGGAGCGCGAGCTCGTGCACATGTTCTGCAACGCAATCATGTACAACCCGGACCCGGACCGGGGGCCCGGCCCAGCCTTTATGCGTCGCTCCCAGGAGGAGGAGGAGGAAGTATTTGGGTACCGGCTCGACGAAAACGGTGTGGTGCGTAACACGCAGAGCATGTTTGTTGAGGTCGAGAAGCTGCTTGGCGACCTGCGTAGCGCCGAGAGGGAGCGCACAGGTCCCCCGCCCCCGGCACCCTCGGCGTCCACGCCCCGCCCGGGCAGCAGCGTCGTTGCCACGCCCGCAGACGACACGGCAGAAGAAGAGGACGAGCTGGCCGCCGATGGGGGCGATGCTAGCGGCAGCGGAACCAGCGGTGGTGGCGGTAATCATAATGCGGCCGGGGCGTCGAGTACGGTCAAGAGGAGACGTACAGCCATGAGGGCTTAGAGGGACTCCATGTCTGGACGGCGATGGGCGACGTGATTTGCTTTTTTGTGCGAGCGTAGCGAAGAAGGGCAGCCGGGCGGGATTGCCAGGCAAAGGGTTGACTAGCGTTAGTGATTTAGCAGACGATTAGTTTGGCAGAAATGCATGTACTACTACTATGTCCCCCCCTTCTCTCTCTTCTGGTCTGTGTATGCATGCAGACGAAGCGAGGACAGGCCCCCGCAGGACCGCTGGATGCAAGATAGAGCAGGGCTCATCACTGTTTAGCCGAGGACAGGTTAGGTTGGTTTGCAGCATTGTTTTGTGCTGTCTGTTGTGCATGCGATCGCGAAACAAGTGAATCCGAATGTGTCTTGATATATACTCTAAAGAGGGGGAAAACGCCAGCTATGCCATGATATATATATATGTGTGCGCGCGCGTGTGCATGTATGGAACTACTCCTTTGGGGCGTGTCCTAAAGACGATGTCGAGTGGTTATGGCTTCTCTTCAAGCCCCTGGCCTCGTCGCCGGGGGGCAGTTTACGGGGCCAGTCGGGGCAGATGTCGATAGCGTCACGGGGGAACCACCACTCGAGGAGGAGAAAGAAGAGGTAGTCGATGACGACGCAGAGGCAGAAAAGCTTTCCGGCCCAGATGCCGCAGCCGTAGTAGCGTTTGAGGCGGTCAACGAGGGCAAAGTCGCGGACTCGGCTGCCGTTGTAGCCGCCCGTGTCGAAGCCGTAGAAGTCGGCCTCGGGGATGGTGCCAGAGATGCCATCGTAGACACGCTCTGTGCGCATGGCGACGTTGGCCCACGAGTACATCTTGCGGACCTGGTCATGGAAGCGCTCGGTGCGGACGCGGCCGGCGCGCATGGCCGTGATGGCTTTGCCAGTGGCGGCTACCAAGTCATCCTCCTCGGGCTTGGCAAAGGTGGTCATGTGTGAGGGGAGAACCTCGGGGATGCCGCCGACCTGGGTGGCCACGACGTAGAGCCCGCACGAGGCGGCCTCAACAATGACAGTGCCAAAGGCCTCGGTCAGCGAGGGGTGCAGGTAGATGTGGCCTCGGGCCATGACGTCGCGCACCTCCTCGTGGCGGATGGGACCTAGCATCTCGACGCGGTCCTGTAGCACGTTGGTCTCAATCATCTGCTCCAGATCGATGGCCGTGGGCCCTGAGCCGGCAATGATGAAGCGCGTGTACGGGTGGTCCTCTAGGATGCGCGGGATTGCTGCTGTCAGCAGGTCGGTGCCCTTGTTGTGGAAGAGGCGCGAGATAACGACGATGGTGATCATGTCGCGCGGGCCCAGGCGCACGGGCGATCGGTCTGATGCGAAGCTTCCCGTTGATGCCTGCTGCTGTGCTACCGTCGTTGTCGTGGGTGTGTAATCTCGAGGTCGGAAGGAGTCGGCCACAATGGCGTTGGGTATGACGGACACCATGAGGGGATCCAGGGATGCTCGGAGGACTGTGTTTTCCTTGCTGCGGGGGAGGGTCAGCGGCTGCGCACGGCAACGATTGAGACCAGGATATACATACCATGTATGACTGACGCAAATGCTGTGATCCACATCGGAAAGACTGAACTTGAGGAGCTTGTTTGTGAGGATACTGGCAGCGTCGGCGAAACCAAAGAGGGAGTGGTCAGTAAAGACAGTGCGCAGGCCCATAGTGCGGGCGTGCAATATACCCTCGTGGCACAGACTGCTGAGGCTGCCATGGCCGTGGACAATCTCTATGCGCTCGCGGATGCAGATGTTGCGGAAGATGGGGAAGAAGGAGAAGACCGTGGGGAAGGTGGTCTGGCGGTAGATGACGAAGAAGGGCACATGGTAGACCTTGAGGCCGTTGTTCAGGTAGCGCACGCCTTTGCGATCGTCGTGGGCGTGGGTAATTATGATGACCTTGTGGCCGCGGTCGATGAGCTTGCTGGATAGCTGGTAGATATGTGACTCGACGCCGCCGGGCTGCGGGAAGAAGAAGTCGCTGACCATGGCGATGTTGTACGTCTTGCGCGCCATGATGGCGACCGGGGCGGTGCGGGACGCGACGGCGGCCCGGGTTTATGCTTGGTAATGTGTTATGCCTTGAGCTGTCTGGGGAGAGAATGGGTCGGCGAGTGTGCGCCACCATTCGTAGAGCATTTATCTGTTCATCGTCGATGCGGCGAAGTTATGAAGTTGTCGTGGATCTAGCTGAGCTGTGTTGGTGATGTGGATGAATCGCGATACAGGGGAGGTATGTACGTACCTACCAGGCGGGGAGTTCCTTCCCTGATATTCAGATGTCGCGACGTCACGCCCTTGAGCACCCGCCGCTGCAATTCCGAATTTAGCGCTCTGTCGTGCCCTGTAAAATCCACGCAGTCCAAGCTTCAGAGTGCTGGGATAGCCGCTGGACTGCGGCGATCGTTAGTGGCTTTTAGGTGCCTCCAGGCCGCCGCTCGTCGAGGTTGGAAATTTTGGCGGTCAGGGACGGCAGAATGGGAGCAGATGTACATTGTGGTGGGATATCTCCAAGGAGGCGAGAATGGATCAGATCTGGTTGGTAATGGTCTTTAAATGATTATGAAGGATAAGTATCCTCGGTCTATCCGTTACCTTCGATTTATACATGCATATAGTCCAGCTTGGGCGCTATAGGGAAAACTCCGACTTACAAAGTGGTCCCGCTTCCATTGGCGGCGGTACATGGTGTTTGCCCAAAAAATTTACGACCAACTTCAACTTCTTCTCTACCACACTACTCCTCCAAATCCACAACCTCACCACAAGACTGCGAGACCCGAAGGCATTTTCTTCCGCTCGATTGGGTCTTCCTAGGCTTTCAATAGCCTCCAAAAAAGTTTGCGAAATCGCCTAGGCCACAGCCTCCGCTCCAGAGTTGAACTCCCTCAGAACTCAGACCGCGGTGGGAGATCCCCACGACACGTCTTCGACATGAAGCGCGACAAGACGGTCAATGGAGATGGCGAGGCCAGTCCCTCTGGGTCCAAGAGGAAGCGCGACGAAAAAGAGGACACCGAGACTCGGAAAGCACGAAAGCACGACAGCAAGAAGACCAACATGCACAGCAAAGACAAGGTGGAAAACGAGGCCAAGTCAGACTCGAAGGAGATGAAGAAGAGCAAGAAGAAGGATAAGAAGACCGATTCCAGCAATGGCAAGGTATCTTCGCTGTCAAAGAAGGAGCGGAAAAGGAGGTCTAAGAAGCGCACAGCAGCCTCGGATACATCAGAATCAGAGGACGACCAAGACGAATCCACAGACAGCGATGTGTCAATGGAGGAAGCTCCCATCAGCACTAAGCACGCCGCCAAACGAGAAGACGACGATAATGACGACGACGAAGCCAATGTATCAAACAACAACGACAGGAGGAAAAAGAAGAAGAAGGCAGTATCCGAGGTAGAAGAGACTCCCGACGAGGTGGACAAGCGATACAAGTCGGTGCTAGATCGAAAGGCCAAGTCACTCAAGCTGGCAGGCGAGGCGCCGCCGCCCAAGGCCTCGGACGAAGCCGAACCTGAAGAGCCCCAAGAGGTGCACAACCTAGGCCCGCTGCCGCAGCCGGAGCTCGTGTCAGAGGAAGCTCCCAAGCCGACGTACGAGACGCTGCCAGGGTGGCTCGCCGCGCCGATCCGCGTCTCTCAGGACACACGCACGCCGTTCTCCGAGCTGGGCCTCCTACCCCGTGCGGCCAAGGCCCTCGAGGAAAAGGGCTTCCCCGACGCCTTTGCCGTGCAGACGGCCGCCATCCCGCTCCTCCTGCCCAGCAGCAAGCAACCGCCCGGTGATCTGCTCATCTCAGCAGCCACGGGTTCGGGAAAGACATTGGCGTACGCGTTGCCCATCGTTCGCGATCTGAGCGGCGGGCTTGTGACGCGGCTGAGGGCCCTGGTTGTCCTCCCGACGCGCGAGCTAGTCCGACAGGCGCAGGATGTCTTCGATACGTGCGCACGGGCGTACGAGGGCGGCGACAGGAAGCGTGTGCGAGTGGGTGTGTCCATCGGCAGTCAGGCCCTGTCCTCCGAACAAGAAAACCTTGTCGACCGGCATTCAAGATACGACCCGGGGGCTTATGAGGCCATTGTGCACCAGAGGCGCGCCCAGAAGGCCAGTGCAACCACCTCGGCAGACCTTGACAGCCTGTCGGGTCCCGGTGGACTCGGGCTCGACGATGACTCAGACCCCAGGCTCGGCCAGTGGGAGGGCCAGGTTGTCGACTTCTCATCAAAAGTTGACGTACTCATCTGCACCCCCGGTCGATTGGTAGAGCACATGGAGCAGACACCTGGGTTCGACCTGGGACACGTGCGCTGGCTCGTCGTCGACGAGGCGGACAAGCTGCTCGCTCAGAGTTTCCAGGGTTGGCTGGAGATGGCCATGGACAAGTTCAAGAATCCCGGGAGCGGTACGATGCGTGACGTCACCGCCAGGCAGTTCTCTGACATGGACCTCGACGGCGTGCGCAAGGTAGTCCTCAGTGCAACCCTCACCCGCGACCTCAGCTTGCTCAACCAGCTCGCCCTACGGAGGCCGCAGCTCATTGTCCTCGAGGGCTCCACCAACAGTGGCGGCCAGGACCAGCACCAGGCCGTGGCTGAGCACTCCCTTCCTGATCTACTCACCGAGCATGCCATCCGCGTGCACAACACCAACCTCAAGCCGCTGTACCTGCTGCGTCTGCTAAAGGATGGACACATGGAAGATACAGCTGCTGCTGCTGCTGCCTCTGGTGTCGCAAATCGAACCCCTGGCAAGCCCAGTGCAGATGGCGATTCCGATACATCTTCGGACGACTCGAGCTCTGACTCTGATTCTAGCTCCGACTCTGACTCCAGCTCCGACTCCGACTCTGATTCGAGCTCGGACTCAGACTCAACAGAGTCACCAGAGACACCAGCTGGCCCCCAGGTCCCTGTGTCTCTCATATTCACAAAGTCCAACGAGTCTGCCCTCCGTCTGTCGCGTCTCCTCAGCCTGCTGGACAAGTCCCTGACACCGGCCATCGCGACCCTGACGTCGACTACGCCCACGGCCGTGCGACGCAGGACTCTGCAGGCGTTTGCCAAGCCCACGTCGTCGGTCCGTATCATCGTCGCGTCCGACCTCGTCGCCCGCGGTATCGACCTGCCCAACCTGCGCCACGTGATCAACTATGACCTGCCCGCTAGCTTGGCGGGATATGTGCACCGCGTGGGACGTACGGCGCGTGCGGGGCGGCCGGGACAGGCGTGGACGCTCGTGGGCGACGACGAGAGTGGCTGGTTCTGGGGCAAGATTGCCAAGGGGGCAGGCATACGGCGCGCGCAAAAGGTGGACAGGGTACGCATCGAGGAGGACATGGCAGAGGGGGATGTCGAGGCGTACGAGGCTGCGCTGGAGAAGCTGGGACGCGAGGCGGTCGAGACGAGGGGGAGGCGGTGATGCAGAAACCATTTGCAATCTACTACTCTCGAGTACTACTAGTATATACCCACAGGCAGTGTACATGTTCATCTGTGTTTCAATCTTACTGCCGCCATTTACAAGCTCGTACTTGGCCCATCCACTTGCTAGCTGGGGATTCCCTGTACGTGATGCCCACTCGCCGTGCCCTAGTCGGTGTTCCTCCAAGCATTCCCCTCGTGGAAGGAAAACGACGGCTCAACACGCGGCCTGCCAGCTTCTTGATCGTTGCCCGTTGCGCCATATCCTTGGTGGCCACTGCCGGTTCCGTGGCCATTCTGCGCACTCTGATCTTCCTCCTCGTCCGCGTCCTCGTCTTCTCCTTCCTCCTCTGCGGCCGTCAGAAGAGGTCTATGGCTGCCATGCTGGCGTCCCTGGCCTGCACCAGCAAACAATCTGCTCCACGAGCCAAGGGACGACGATGACGCTAGCCAGTCTGCGCCTCGCGATAGGGCAAAGAGTCCGAAAATCTGCTTGCCTCGTCAGCATAGTCACCCCTTTCTCTATTTGGAACGGGAAGGAGCTTGAGAGACATACGTGAAGCAGTTCCGTCGCCAAGACAACAGCAAGCTCAACCCCTGACACGGTTCTCAGTTCCGCTTCCCAGCCTGCCCGACAGGCCACATCTCGTCCGTAAGTCTCGGGGCATGAACTCGGAGCCCCATTCCTCTGGAATGGGTACCCTCTGTCCCTGATGGAGTTGAACCCGCAGCAGGCCAGCGCGTCCTGCACACGGCCGATGGCGTCTCCATCATGGATTCTGTACAGCTGCGCCCAGCGAGACTCGGCGAGGCACGACGTCGTAGACGAGGAGACTGTCTTCTCGGCAAGGAGCGTGGCCAGTACAGTCGCAATCAGCGTCTGGAGTAGTTGTGCCGCGGGCCATGCCAGTCCGCTGCCGATCCGTTTGGTCTTGATCTGCGGCTGCTTCTGCTGCCGCTGCCAGAGACGGGGGTATATAACCGACGAGGCGGCGTTGAGAAGGTTGATCAGGGGAAAGAGGGATGTCAGAATGGTCAGGGCGGATGGGATCGGCAGGCTGAGGGAGGAGGACTTGACGTGGAAGATGCTGGGGCATGGTTAGCTTGGGCTGGAAGATGAGGGGCCCAGACCGACTTACATGCCCACGACGAGGAGGACAATGGATACCTGCAGCGTCAGTGAGTTAGTACCTGCACATACTTGCGTCTCAACGAGATACGGGGTGTGGGCGTACAATCACGTAGGCGATTCCCAGAGTGGCAGACATTTTGGCGGGCGTTGGGTGTACACAATGTTGAAATGGTGATGATGCGGGGAAGTTGACAACAACCAAGCAACCCAAGGTCACAGAGAAGCATCGGTTGGTCAAAGCCACCAGGATATCTCATTCGTCTGTTTTGTCTTGCCTCGTCCGGATGGGAACATGCACATGCAGTGTGACCAACATGGTACTACCAAGTACTTTCATATACCTTTATCTGCACATGAAACGACATTTGTCCAAACCAACAAGTAAAAGCATCGATCAATCCATCCATGCAATGCGGAGACCCGAGATAGGATGAAGAAAGGATGTAGTAAAGAGTAAAAGAGTAAAAGAGTAAAGAGAAAAACACCATTTCCATCCGTCCCATTGGTATCATTTGGTATCATTATATTAATGTCAGAGAAACAGAAAAGCAATCGTACAATACGGCTGCATATTGATTCTTCCCATCTGCATCGTCGAGATGGGAAGACAAGAGGTTCGTGGGCTAGCCGAGCTCCCAAGACTCACCCCAAATCTCATTGAGATTGAGGCCGAGGAGCTCAAGGCTAGGGTCGAGATTGAACGGCTGCGTCTGGTCATTTGGCAGCATCCACGGCGCCGTAGACGGGTCGAGGGGCGGGGTGGCACCAATGTTGGGTGTAAAGGTGAATGGAGTAACGGGCTGTGGGGATGAGTTAGCTCTTGTCCTCTCCTCGGGAAGTGTTGGGAATATGAGAAAGTGTATGAGTGAACGTACCTTTGATCGGTCTTGCATCGCGTCCGAGGGCAACCCGGGTGTGTTCCCCGCCATACTTAGCGGCGGGGGACCCATGGCACCGACGGGTGTTGTTGGCCCCTGAGGATGCTGCTGCTGGGCAAGCTGCTGCTGCTGCTGGACCTGCTGGGCGAGCATCTCGGCCTTTTGGTGAGGCAGTGGCGGCTGGAGGGGCACATGATCCGGTGCGGGCGGCGGCTCCTGGTTGCCGAGCAGCTTGTAGTGGAGGTTGACAAAGCGCTCCGCCGAGGTGGATTTTGCGGCCTCTGTGGTCTTGGTTCCTAGGTGGGCCTCGAGGAGGCCGAGGGCGGCGCACATGATGGAGTAGCCCCAGGGCTCGTTGTTTCCGCAGCGGAGGAGACGATCTTCCTTCATGACGAGGCACTTTTCAATGAGCTTGACGGTGTGGGGGGAGTTGATCATGATCATGTTTGTGGAGCCGCGGGGCTGGAGCATGGTGACGCTGCAGAGGTTGATGGCCGTGGTGAGGGCGTCCTCGCGCAGGAAGTTGAGGGCGCGGATGCCCTGGTCGTACAGCTTGTCGTGCAGCAGGACGATGTCCCGCGCGGCGTTGTAGTAGATGATCTCCGAGTACTGGTACTTTGAGTTCTGCTTGCGCAGCTTCAGGTACGGCTGGTGCAGCGGGATGATGTACTGCCGTAGCTGCACGTGGAGCAGCGTGTAGGCCGTCAACGGGTTCTTCCTGCACCTCCGCGACGGCGTGCCCGGGTCGTCCGGGTCTGACCCAGGGCCGTCCTCGCCGCCGCTGCCGACGTTCATGTCCCACGAGGGCAGGGCATCAATCTCCTGTGTAAGGTCGTTGGTGTATCGTATGACCTGGTCATAGTCAATCTCCGATGTCGGCCCCGTCAGCAGCCGGCTGAGCTCGAGGCGCAGCGGCAGCGACTGGCGCGACAGGTGCTGGAAGGATGAGAAGGTGTACTCTGTCGTCGGCTTGGACGGCGGCAACACCGTCGTGGCGTCGTCAAAGTCCTCGTCATCGAGGTTGCGCGGCGGGTTGGTGTCATAGTGCAGCTGACTTAGCAGCGTGGGCAGTCCGTGGTCGAACGAGGCCTGCATGTCAAACTCCTGAACCGTCGCCCAGATGCGTCGCCGCATCTCCTGGTTGTACACATCAATCTTGCCACCCATGTGGCTGGGCTCGCGGTGCAAACCGACGGCGATACCGTCCTGGATCAGCGCCCCGGACCCTGTCCAGAAGCGCTTCTTCTTGATCGTGTTGACCCGCTTGCTGAGGTACAGCAGGCACGCCACCTGGTAATGGATCAGGCGACGGTGCTTCATGCTCTGTCGCGACTGCCAGCTGTCAATGGCCCAGATCCACTTCTCGGCCCAATACCGCGCGTTGGACATCATGCCGATGAAGCGCAGGCCTGGGTGCGTGCGTACGCAGCTCGCCACGGCCATCATGCCCATGACGAGGGCCGTGAAGGCTGCGTGGCGTTGGCCAGATCCGGGCTCCCAGTATCGCGCGTACTCCTTGCGGAACGTTGGGATGTGCACAATGCGGTGTACCTGCTCAAACTGGTCCAGGTAAACCGACACGAGGGCGTCGACGTCCTCGCGGGGCGGCAGCAGCGCCTCCAGCTCCGGGTCAGGTTGTTCGTACATCCTCTCGCGCTCCTCGCGACGCAGGTTGCGGTCCTTGCGGTCATGCACAATGACGGGCCGCAGCCACTCATCGGCCGTCTCGCGCATAAAGGGACACAGGCCCGTCAGCTCGACAAACGCCATGCTCGCATTGTGGGGGCCAAAGTAGCGCGTCCGGAAGCCCTTTCCGCGAAAGAAGCGCAGTTCGCCATTCTCCCCAGACATCTGCTTGGTGGCCTCGATGCACTCCTGCACCTCGGGCCGGGATAGTCCGTCAATGGTTGCCCCAGCGATCCCGGCGGCGTGGTGGACGCCGTCGTCTTTGGCCGTCGTACCCGGCGAGCTGCCCGTGCCCGCCAGCGTGCTGCCGTCAAGAGATGACGAGCCACCAGCGGGCCCGCGCTGCTGAACCACCAAGCTCTTAAGCTGTGAGATCTCGTGTTCGAGGCGGCGGATGCGGTCGTGGTCCTGCCGGATGACGTCGGTGTCGCGTGGGGACAGGGAGTCGCCGATGCCCAGGCGGCGGGCGTCGAGCTGGGCAAAGGGAGGCGGGATGCCCGATGAGGCGTTTACCACCTCGCCGTTACGCGACTCGTAGCTGCAGCGGTCCGGCGTGCCGCTCTTGATACACCGCTCGCACGGGAAGCCTCGGTCGCACGACAGCTTGCGCCGGCGGCACTCGAGGCAACTTAGGCGCACGCGCTGGCGCTTGCGGGCCGGCTGGTTCGGGTGATCGTTGTCGTCGTCCTGGTCGTGGTCTTGGTCGTCGTGGTCGTCGTGGTCACGGTCGCGTGTCCGCCCGCCGCTGATACTGCTGCTTCTGCCACCGTGTGCGCCACTGCCGCCGCCTCCTGCCTCCGACTCCGGAGTCTCACCGGTGGTGCTGCGAGAAGCCATGGTGCGCCTGGTGCTGGTACTGCTGCTTCTTCTTCCTTGTCCCTCTGTTTTGTGGCATGTGCTGGTTGCCCGTGTCAATCATGAAACCGGCGAGTTGGCTGTCTATGTCGACGAGCGCTTTGCACGACGCATGGGTGTGAAGAATGGAGTTCCTCCTGCCTGATTCTATTTCTCGGGAGGGGTAAGGGGGGAGCGGAGAAGAGTGGGAATGGAGCTTGGACTTTTTGGCAGCAGAGAAAAATGTAGTCTAAAAAAAAACTGGCCAGCCAGGCTGCGAGGGCAAAGGAAACCCAGTGGGAAACTCGCGTGGCTCGGACCCCACGAGCCAGGGATCGACTGGCCGGAGCGGAGTCTAGTAGCGATGATTTTTTTTATCAATCTGATCAGATAAATCTGGCCGGCGTCGCATGGCAAAAGTCCCGATGAGGATAAAAACCGAGCGGAGTTACGAGCTGGTAACTGTCAGACGACAGTTTCTCTGCAAAAGTCGATACCTGTACTGAGTTGACGCCTACGAGCAATACAAGCCACTCGCCCTATTTGTCAGCGACTCAGACTGCTGAGTAATCACAGCCTTTGCCCCAAAATGCCCTCAAAGACACTATTGACGGGGCTCCAAGCCTCCAGCACCTCGGAGCTCCGAGAACAGCTGTCCCCAGCACTCCGTACTCGGTACGGAGTACCGTTAAGAAACAACTTTCGCACCGTCGACACCGTGGATCGGAGCTTGTCTTGTTTGAGCTCCACGGCAGGCCTCCGAAGACGGATCCCCCGGGGACAGCTTGGGGAAGCTTGGGAGAGCAAAAGACCGCCGTCGTCGGTGTTCGAAACTTGCTCGTCCCCTAGTAGCTCCCACAACCTGCGGATGGCTAGACACTGGCTGCTAAACATGGCGCCACTTGGTCGTGTGTGGTTCGGAATTCCCCATGAGGAATCTTTGAGGGTTGTATTGGCTTGTCTTGGTGGTGGTTTCTCGTACTCGTACTCGTAGCAAGACACAAGTGATGCTACGTAATACTTCGTTCGAGTGCCGTACCTACACAGGTACGAGCATGAGCATGCACGAGACGAACTTGCACCATCTCCACACCCTGGCCAAGCCAGGCATCCGCGGGGAGGGGGAGAGCCAGGTGACGAGGGAAGGTAGGCAAGGCTATTGCCAAGACAGGCCAGCTCTGGAGGTCGGCTCACCACGCGGTTGCCGTCCGTTTGGGGCGCATGGTGGGAAAAGATGCTGGTGTTGATAGTCCCGACAGAGGATAGATGAGAGACGAGATATGTGATCAAGCGACAGGATAGCAGGGCTGCCAGTCCCTCTTTATAAAGGTCATGCTTCCTCGCGGAAGACCGAGCTGGTCGGGGCTGCTCCAGGTCGGTGGCTCCGGACATCGAGGTCCAACCCGTTTTGATCCGACATTTACGTGTCGTGATTGTCCTTTATCTCTCCACAGACCCCTATCCAGGCTCTTACGAGTAGGTATTTCAGTCGTCCGATGTCCAACCGGTGGATCTATTGATTACTCGTAGAATCTGAATCGGCTTTTGTTGGCTGCCGGTAAGTCTCGTTCCTGGTTCCTGGTTGGGCCTCAGAGTTGTGTGTGCACCATCAACGCGAGTATATATTCCATCTAAGCTCACAAGTCCACTCTTGCTTTTTCTTTACTCTATTCACAGGTGTATTCTCTCTCTCTCCGTCTCTCTGTTTTTCTGCCTAGTTCTTTCTCTCCGTCTCCCTTTCTAAGCACAAATCAAATCCTTGTCCTTGATATATCCTCCGCAAGATGGCATCCCCCGCATACAAATCAAATGATAATACCACGACCAAGACTCTCTCGCATCGTAGCCCCGTTCACTCCGACTTGACGGCCTTGTGCAGCTTCTCCTTCATAATGGCATCGACCCTCTTAAAAGTCGGGAACCCCTCGACGAGGCAGTTGAGCTCCCAGGCCCACCACACCCATGAGAACCGGGGCACGTTGTACCTGGCCATGCGAACGCGGTCAAACATCGCGGCCTCGAAGATGTGAATGCCCACGACGGGCCAGAAGATGGCCTCGACGATGGATCGGTACACCTTGGGCCCGCCAGGCCAGTAGTCGGCCAGTAGGGCCCAGACCGGGCTCCCCGGGACGACCTTGTCCAGGGTGGCCCAGCAAACAAAGTAGAAAGACACGCTCGCAAAGACGAGGGCGCCGACCCCTCGCGGCGTGCGGTACTCGGTCAGCGTGGTGTTCTCCGTCGTCAGCGCCGTCCGCGCCACCACGTCCATGTCGATGAGGACGCGGCGCGCGTCGGCCGCCGACTTGAGCGCCGGCTTGAAGGCGATGGTGTGGTCTTTGCCGTCGCCCGCCCGGATCACCATGGCCTCGAGCGTCATGTCCACCATCTTGGGCGCTGACGTTGCCACCCACTGCGGCACCTGCGAGTAGTACTGCAGGTAGTGCGCCAGTTCTGCCTGGTGGTCGCCATTCATGTGGTCGATTGTGCGTTGCTTGACCTTGGGGTCCATCTTGAATCAAGCCTTTGCCTTTGCTGGCCTGCCTTGTCCTTGGTGTGCTTTCTGTTTTTTCCTTGGCGTTTGCTGCGCTGAGAGATTTCTTCCTTCCTTCTGCGTTTCAAGGTGTGCGTGTAAGAAGGAGAAAGGGAGAATGTGTGTGCTGTGACCTGTGGCCTGTGTGTAGAGTATAGGAGGAGGCGCGGGAGCTATGATAATGGCAATAGAAGCCGAGTCTATGTATTATGTAGTAGTTTGCGAAACCCAACAGATTGGGGCGTCGGCTGTCTTTTTTTTTCTTGTCAATTGCAATTTCAATTTCACAACTCGTACGACACCGACTTGACTTGACCGGGGCACAACGGGGTATAGCTTGTAAGCACCGCACTATGCATGCAGGCCTCGGTGCCGAGGCCAGGCCACGCTGATCACTTTTGCTTTCCCATCATCACCTCCTCTCTTCCTATCTCCATCATCTCCACATTGCAAACTTTATTCTCGGCCTTTCCTGTATTGCCCGTCATCCCATTTTCAACCATAATCAACTTTCTTGCACGTGAGAGACTCCATTGCCGCTCGTGGATGAGGCCTGCGTTAGATCATCGTACGACATACAACTAGATCATGTGACCCACGCGCTACCCGTTGTCGGAGCTGGACAAGCCCACCTTCACAGAGCACCCGTACAACCGTCCTCAACAAGGTCGTTGCAGGCATACCTTGGCGAGTAGCAGTAGTGATGGATCTTGTTAGGGGTGCGTCACCGGCGGTCTTCTCAAGGGCTGTGCTTGCAGTGTTCACATCGTGTTTGCAAGTTGCTGCTTTACCGCTCGGTCAAGGTAAGTCGTGGCGTAAGAGTCCGACTGGTCTGCAAACAATACTCCTGCACTCCTGGAACATTCAAATCCTGCAAGTCGGGTCAATGAGCCGAACAAGTCCATGTGCTCCAAGCAAAAAAAAAGCGTCTTCTTCTATTTCATCTACCTCAGCAGTATGGATTCCTTTGACGGTGCACCTCCCATCAACCGTGGTGGACTTGGTCGACAAGAGAAATGAGTACAACGCAAAGAAGACAGAATCCCCGACATAGTAGTAGACAAAGTAGCTGACAATATTAATTTGGTTCTTTTTTTCTGGCCAATCTCAAATTCTTTTCGTTTCCTCCGTGCTCTTTCTCGTACTGATCGCTGTCCGCTCCTTTCCAGGGGAAAGAGGCGGACTTTTCGTCTCAAACTACACTTGACAAGTATAGTCATGAGGGGAGCCTCGTGGCAAGGGATGATAGGGATCCCTTAGACGGGGCAGCAGCAGGACTGAGCGCAGACCTGCTCCTGCCTCTGCTCCTGCCTGCAGGCAACGCGGACGTTCACCACGTTGACGCGCTGGCCCTGCTGGGCCTGCTGGGAGGGGGAGGCAGAGGCAGAGGCAGCCTCAGTGGCCGAAGCAGACGCGGTCTGCTGGCGAGAGGCCGAGGCCGAGGCAGAGCCGTAGGAAGACTCCTGCTGGCGGGGAGAGGGGGAGGGAGAGGGAGAGGCACGGGCCTGGTCCTGGTTCTGCTGGCGCTGCTGCTCCTGCTCCTGGTTCATGTTCTGCTGGCGGTTGGCAGGAGAAGGAGAGGGAGAGGCACGAGCCTGGTCCTGGTTCTGCTGGCGGTTAGCAGGAGAAGGAGAGGGGGAGGCGCGGGCCTGGTCCTGGTTCTGCTGGCGCTGCTGCTCCTGCTGGCGCTGCTGCTCCTGCTGACGCTGCTGCTCCTGCTGACGCTGCTGCTCCTGCTGACGGTTGACAGGCGAAGGGGAAGGGTAGGTCTGCTCCTCCTGGCGGGCCTGGTTGTGGTTCTGCTGGCGGTTGGCAGGAGAAGGAGAGGCCTGCTGGCGGTTGGCGGGAGAGGGAGAGGCACGAGCCTGCTCCTGGTTCTGCTCACGGGCGGGCGAGGGCGAGGCCTGCTCGCGGTTGGCGGGAGAGGGAGAGGCACGAGCCTGCTCCTGCTCCTGGTTCTGCTCGCGGTTGGCGGGAGAAGGGGAGGGGTAGGTCTGCTCCTCCTGCTGACGGGCAGGCGAAGGAGAGGCCTGCTGGCGCTCCTGCTCCTGGTTTTGCTCACGGGCGGGCGAGGGCGAGGCCTGCTCGCGGTTGGCAGGAGAGGGAGAGGCACGAGCCTGGTCCTGGTTCTGCTCACGGGCGGGCGAGGGAGAGACCTGCTGACGGGCAGGCGAAGGAGAGGCCTGCTCGCGGTTGGCAGGAGAAGGGGAGGCACGGGCCTGGTCCTGGTTCTGCTCACGGGCGGGCGAGGGAGAAACCTGCTCACGGGCGGGCGAGGGAGAGACCTGCTCGCGGGCGGGCGAGGGCGAGGGCGAGGCGCGGGGAGAGGCAGAGGTAGAGGGGCGCTGCTGCTCCTCCTGGGCGTCGTAGACGGCGCGCTTGGCCTTCCTCCAGCCGCCGTAGTGCTTCTTAGGAGCGGGCTTCTCCTCGGCAGGCTCCTCGTGGGACTCCTCCTTCTCCTCCTCAGCGGGCTCCTCGTGGGACTCCTCCTCCTCCTCCTCAGCGGGCTCCTCCTTGTGGTGGTGCTTCTCCTCGGGAGTGGGGCTGGGGTAGGTCGAGGAAGAGGTGGTCTTGGCGGGGCACTCAGGCTCCTCGGTCTTCTCCTCCTTGTGGTGCTTCTCGGTGGGGTGAATCACCTTCTTGGGCTTGGGGTGCGACTTCTTGCCGCGGCGGAACAGACGGCTGCCGTAGCCCTTCTCCTGCTCCTCCTCGTCGACCTGCTGGACCTGCTGGCGCGAGTTGTCCTGGGTCTGGGTCGAGTTCTGCTGGCGGTTGCTGCTGTCGCCCTGGGTGGCGGTGGAGCACCTGTTGTTGCTGGTGGCCAGGTTCAGCTGGCGGTTGCAGAGGGCCGCGGCGCCACCGGGCAGGCGCTCGACGGGAACGCGGCACTCGGTGCCGGCGCAGTACTGGTTGAAGTTAAGGGCCTCGGGGTCCTCCTGCTGCCTGCTCTGGGAGTCCTGGCTGTAGATGCCCAGGTTGAGCTCGGTGATGTCGGCATCGTTGCGGCCCGTGGAGTTGGCGTTGGCGGCAATGTGACGGACAATCAGGCATTGGGGGACGGGGTTGGCGCTGTTCCTGTTGCTAGTGCTCTGGCCGTTGCAGCCCTCGACCGAGGCCTCGACGTTGTAGCGGAAGTTGTCGGCACCGCAGGAGAGCTCCTGGCGGTTGAAGCTGACGTCGTAGCGAGTGGCACCGGTGGTGTTCCTAGCCTCGTAGCGAGCGCACTGGGTGAACTCCTCGGGGCAGGACTGGGTGCACTCGCCCTGGTTGCGGCCCTGGCTGTCACCACCGCCGTAGCCAGCGCGGGCGCTGAGCTTGGCCAGCAGGGAGGCCGAGGCGCTCCTCTTACCGTTGGTGCCGGCAGAGGGGCACGAGGCGCAGATGCCGGGCTGGTACTCGACCTGCTCGCACTGGTTGGCGGAGGGGACCTGGGGCATGGCAGCCGCCGAGGAGGCAAACAGCCCGAGGGCGCTGACGACTTCGATCTTCATCTTGGCTGAAACGTCTGGATGGTCGGTATTGTCCTTGGTATTGGGGTTGTAAACAAGATGCGGAGAAGCTGTGAGGTTGTCGAAAAAAGAAGAAGACGGACATCGAGTTGTCTTCCCTAACCTCTTATATAGATTGCTTCCAATTCCAGTGTTCTCTCTTGTCAATCTCCATCTTCGTCCTTTCCCTTTCTGCATTGGCGGCCATCTTGTGAAGACACTAAGTCATTAGTTATCAGACGCAGATGGACGGTATGGCAGAAGGATGTTGAGTGGAAAGGACTCGAGCTTCGTCAGGGGAAGCAAGCGCTTCCACTCCAAGCCTCCATGCCCTCCATCCCATATAGATCCCCTTTCCCTCTAGGCTTCAATGTTCGATCCCCTCTAAGCCTCCCTGCCACTCCCACTTTCTAGGCATCCTTGACCGTATGACCTGCTCGGGATGTAGGGCAGAACATGTGATTGGTACTCCCAGTCTAGGCAGGTATGGCTTGAGCGGCTTCCGCGCCATGTCATCAGAGTGATGTCGACCCGGCAGTTACCCGTTGACCTCCAGGTACCGGCAATTCTTCCCGGCCATCGACAGGGACAAGGAGGTTAGAATAAGCTTCTGTAAAAACTCTCTTTCCCACCCCCTCCACTTAGACGTATTATACGAGTACGAAGAAGAGCCCTGGTGGTGTGGTGCCGGGATTGGGTAAGACGCTTGCAATCCTGACATGAACACTTAGGCAGGACATGGGAGAGCAGTAAAACGGCCCGGGCATGCGCAACTGAGCGGAGAAGCCAATGTTCACAGGGTCAGAGAGCTTAATGGAAAGAAGAACAAAAACAAGGTTGTCCCGGACCCAGTGTATTGAGCAATGTCCAGTGTCCAATCTACGCCCAAATTCTGTAAGAGGGCTGACCTTCACTGTTTAGCATCACTTTGTGGTGAATCCATGACTGTGGCGACCCTTCGGACCTGCCCGTTACCTGCCATGTCTGGGGTGTGCGTTACGTCCCCGGGTGGGAAGCGGTGATATGGAGTAAAAATAGACACGTCGAAACCCCATTTTCCGTGGCTTTTGAATGGCTTGATGCAGATGAAGACTGGCAACAGCGTCGTGTTTCATGCCGTAGAAAGAGCCTGAAGGTGTTCAACAGAGAAGATGCAGCATTGTTCATCCCGTGAATACTTTCCACGTGTGGGCTTCAGCCTTAAGGGGGCCAATCGGTTGTCAAAATGAAACGATTAGGTTTCATATATGCAAGAGCCTCGTGAAGAACCTTGCGAAGAACCTGAGGAGACTCTGCTTCTAAAAATGCGGGAAACAATCAGGCACGGCCTGCCTGGGACATGCGGATCGCATGCCCTCCCCCCTGGTGGAACGAGGTCTAGCTTCGAGTCTAGAATCTCCATGAGCCTTCTGGGTTTGCATCAGCCTAAAGTGAATCAAGGCACACTCATCCCACCTGATTTTGGGAGACGGTTGGCCCTTAAAGTTGAGGAAGACTTAGTCTTCTTTTTTCAGCCTGGTAAAGTAACCTTCCAGTTCCATATGCATATGTTGGGGATCGTCCCAGAGCCCAACTACTCACTTGAACAAAGGTGGTTGGGCTCGTATTTTGAGCATGTATGCTGTGTGCGCGGTTTTCCGCAAGAAGTAGCATGCCACATATGAATATATGATGGATGAGATCCATCATCTCATCAGTCGTCATAGTACACGTCGTAGGTGCCTTGCATGGCCTGCGTGCTAACAAACTCTTCGCTGGCGAGGCCACGCATGAAGCGGGACTCGAGGTCATCGGCGTCCTTGTGCCAGTCACAGGCATAGTCGCAGCCCAATACAGCCGACTCGCCAAAGTAGCTGCATATGGCGACGTGCCGACACTGGTCCGTGTCCTCACAGTAGAGGGCCAGGGCTTGGAGACTGCGCAGACGGGCTTCCCTGTTGGCGGTACCCTGTGGATCGGAGCGAAGCATGCGCGTGTTTCGCTCAAGGTCCTCGCGGCTGTAATAGAGGAAGCAGTAGCTCGCGTTACCGTCGCGGCCCGCCCGCCCAACCTCCTGGTAATAGCCTTCGAAGGACTTTGGTAGGCGCCAGTGCACGACAAAGCGGACATTGTCCTTGTCGATGCCCATGCCAAAGGCTGTGGTGGCCACGATTATGTCATACCCTGGGACATCGGCGATCCACTTGGACAGCGTTTCCTCCTTGACCTCCTTGGGGAGCTTTGCATGGAAGGGGCGCGCACCTATTCCCTCTTGGCGAAGAGACGCGGACAAAGACTCACACTCATCACGAGAGGTGGTATATATGATGCCGGGCACGCTGTCAAAACGCTCGCCAGCCTGCTCAAGCTCGGCCCTGCGGTCTTGCTGACGACGACGGTCGTGAACAGCACCTATCCATCGCAAAAAGTCGGACAGACGGTTGTTGTCGCCGTCGTCGTCCTTTGTGTATCTGATCTCAAGGTGCAGGTTCTGACGCTGGGGGCTCATGAGAAACGTCTTTGTCCTGTCGGAGGTGGCGTCGATGCTGAGGACGTTCATGATGTCTTGGCGCACCTTGGCGTTTGCCGTGGC
This sequence comes from Geosmithia putterillii, assembly GCA_900188575.1. Taxonomy (NCBI): domain Eukaryota; kingdom Fungi; phylum Ascomycota; class Sordariomycetes; order Hypocreales; family Bionectriaceae; genus Geosmithia; species Geosmithia putterillii. Next base: position 954,246 of record FYEU01000308.1, on the reverse strand, counting down.
AGTCAGGCACATTATGGGCACGTCGGGCAAAGCGCCTCGAAACCACGAAAGGCGCTGAAAATCCTTGCGGAAGTCGTGCCCCCACTCGGAGATGCAGTGCGCCTCGTCGATGACTATCCTGGCGAGCTCTTTCTTCTGGTGGACAACGTGCAGGCGATCCCTGAAGCGCGGTACAGCGCACTGCTCCGGGGTCACATACAGGAGCCGGATGCTCGGATGACCACTGTCGAGGTCATCCAGGATACGGTTCTTCTCGCGGGGCGAGGTGCTGCTGTTGATAGAGCTCGCGTCGATGCCAGAGGCCCTCAGGGCATCGACCTGGTTCGCCATCAAACTCAGCAAGGGCGAGACGACGACAGTGATGCCATGGTCGACGACGGCAGGCAGCTGGAAGCACAAGCTTTTGCCAAACGACGTGGCGGCCTGGACATAGACGTCGTAGCCAGCGAGGGCAGCCTCTATGATTTCACGTTGAAAGGGCCTGGAGAGGAGTCAAGTTTCAGCTGCAGGGGCCAACACTGAGTCTCGCACGTCAACGACCAGAGGCGTACCTAAAGTCGTGCTTGTGAAACTGCTGGCGGAGGGTAAGAGCAATATCGGTGGATGACCTGGTACGGTCCAGGGGTGGCGGCATCTTGGCCGGCGTCTTGGCAGAGGACAGGACGGCGTGCTTTTGTGTGCTTAGGCGTCAGAAAGAAGAAAGGAAAGCCAGAGATAGAAGAAGGCGTCTGTTGTCTTGACACACTTTGACACTGCAGTGGCACAAGACTCCACTCTTCCGCAGAGGTCCCGCAAGAAGCGTGCGCAAGAAGCGTATCGGGCAAACAAGACCCTGGTCGTGGTGTTTTGAGCAAAGGTAATGTGACGTTGATGAGGCTTGACGGTGCTCGACTTGAAGCTCAGCTGGGGAGAAGGTGGCCTGTTCTCCGTGGTTGTGGTAGTAGTTCGACCGTCTACTCCGTGGAAGAGGGCGGGGGACTTAGTACGAGTACGGAGTATTGCATTTGATGAGGTCGTAGAGAGAAGGTGCATGTACCAGAATGAGGGAAGTACGGAGTACTACTAGTATTAGCGCAGATGCATCGTACGAGCACAGGTACGACTACCAATATCAGTGTATCACCATGACAGACGGCTAGCTGCGTTGTAGTCCTTTAGATTAAAAAATAGTAGACTGAAATATTGGTCCAAGGTAACACGGAGTACTCCGTATTATATTGACATGTACGGAGTACGGAGTACAGAGTACAGAGTATTGACATCAACATGGTGGCAGCATGCAAAGCACGAAGCACGCACGAGCACGGCACGCGTCGCGCTAAGGCGCGCAGAAGGATGACTAATGAGCCACCGGTGGTAAACCCGCACTGTGGCTTCCACCGGTAATTGGGTCAAGATAACGGTGTGAATATACATGAAAAGAGGACTGTGCGTAGCATCCCCTATTCACTTGTCCCGGGCCCCTGTCATCTGAGACTTGAGAGGCTAGAGCGCCTGGGGCGACTACTTGTCGCTGTAAGAGAGAGACTGGAGCAATTGGAGCACCTGGAGCACCTGGAGCGAGGGGGACAAAGGCCCGGGCCCAAAGTGACAAGGGGAGGGCAGCCAAAGAGGGGGACCTGAGCACGACTCCCCGTACTAACTTGTACCTGGCGCCTGTACGGAGTACGAAGGAATAATAATAGCCAAAGCCCCAAAGTAGCCCGCAAAGGCAAGCCACAGGCCAAGACCAAAGGCAAGACCAGGCAGGCAGAACCAGGGGACCCGGTCCACCAAAAATGGATACCCTCCGACCTTTTGCTGGCCTCGCTCTCGACCTCGACCCAACCACCAAATCCACGGTCCACCATCCATCCATCCCCCCCGTGTTTGGCCCGGGCGCCCTCGACAGCAATCCGAATTAATCTCGATACCATCACCCGCCCGCGACCCTCGACCTGGCCACGTCCTCCCTTTTCCTTCTCCTCATCCTCTTGTCGCCCACACTCTCCCCCCCCACCACAACCACTACCATCGACGGGGCTTCACTCATCACTCGGCACACGCCTCGACAGCCCAATCCAGGAACGACGCTCGTCATCGAAGCCAGCTGCACACGATCCGTGCCATATTTCCCCCTACTATCGCCGTGCCCCTATCGCTCGCCGTACCCTTGCCACCTGGGACACACCACCACTACCATCCCATCTTCGACGTCGCTCTCAATTCTCTTTGCCAACCCATCACAATGACCGACCGGGTCCTATACCGTCAGTCTTCCTAGTCTTGGACGACAAATCGAAACGCAGCCGGGCGCGCCAAGGGAAGGAAAGGGCCCTTTTGCGCCCCCCATCCCCCTCTCTCTCAATCTCTTCCGCCGGGATATAGTTACAGGATTAGTATCCCAGAGTCTCTTGTTGCTCTCCCCTGCTACACATCTACAGACGCCTTATTGGAGAGCTCGCTCACAGTCGAAACTGTCGAGCTTGTCCATCGCCTAGATGGTTCCTACCTCCACTCTGGCCTACCCGCCACAGCATCTGCCCATCATGGACCCGACCGACCGCCTCACCACCGCCCCAGGCCCCGTGCCCCCCATGACACGGGGCATCTCCGATACCACAGTCATTGTCAACGGACGACGCCCCTTGCCCGGTTTCAGCGGACCGGCCACTCGCACACCTACGCCTCCCATCTCGAGCCTGCGCAGCACCAATACCAGTACTACCACCATCTCGTCTGCCTCGTCTCTGTCTGCCTCGAGTGGCCTGCCGCCATCCCAGGTCATTGGTCTGGCCCGCGACGCTATGAAGAACTCGCTCGAGAGCGAGAACCAGGTCGCTGAAGCTGGTGCCGTCGGCGCTAGCCTCAAGCCTGGCGTCACTGTCGACCTCAGCCGCAAGAACATTCAAAAAATTCCAGAAGAAGTCGTCGACATAGTCAAGAACGACCTCGAACGGTATGTGCTCGTCCCTCCCTCCCCGCCCTCCCGCCGCCGGGGCCCTACCGCGGACCCGCCGCGGGCGCTGAAACGTTGGCCAGGGAGAAACCTTTCTAACATTCCTGCTCTGTTTAGGCTGGCTCTGTCTCACAACCAGATCTCATCGCTTCCCGTCCGCTTCTCCGAGTGTACCTCGTTGCGATACCTCAATATCCGCGCCAATCAAATCACCGAGTTTCCCATGCCGGTACGTTGGCATTCCCCTTGACTCACATTTCGGTTCCCTGCCGAAGTATGCGACAACCACTGGTGCTAATGCAAATGCCTACCACAGCTATGCGACCTCAAATCCCTCGAGATCCTTGATCTGGGCCGCAACTTGCTCCGCGTCCTGCCACCCGACATTGCCCGGCTATCGTCGCTAAAGGTCCTCTCGGTCCGGAAGAATGAGCTCCAGGAGCTGCCAATGTGCTTGGCCGACATGGGGTCCCTGCAGGTGCTCAAGTTTGAGGGCAATCCCCTCGTATTCCCGCCCAGGGAGGCACTGCCGAACCATATCGCAAGCCCTTCCCAGGACCCTCTGCGGGATAACGAGGTGACGGATGTCGTCGTCACGGCCCAGGTCAAGCGGTTCCTGAGGCAGCACATGGTCAGCGGCCGCCTCGAGTCGGAGCAGCAGAATGTGGGCGGCGACGACTCGAGTGAGGGGGCAGAGACACCCCGTGTCATGCTTAAGCGCCGTGTCAGCGGTCGGTTCCCAGTCAAGGTCAGCGGCGCCGACCTACCAGACACCCGCTCGCCCAGTACAGGACGGGCGCCGCCCATTCCGCAAAGGTCTCACTACCGGGGTCTTTCGCAGCAGAACACGTCGACAAGGCGGCCAGGTGTCATGCCGCTGACGCTGGGCAACGCCAACGAGAGGACGCGCAGCAACTCGGAGACATTGCTGCGGTCTGAACGCCCTGAGAGCCGCAACAGGCGCATGGGCATCGTCAGCAAGAAGGGGTCTGACCTGGGCACTGTCGACGAGACGCAGGCCAATAACCGCCTTAGCCACTACCGCGGGCTCAGCCACGGGTCCGCCATGCAGGGCGGTAACCCCGTCCCCGTCGGCCCCAGTGACTCGCCAACTCCGTCGGACCAGTATCCCAACCGACCCATCTACGTGCGCCGACTATCCATCCTGCCCGAGCGCCGCCGCCAGTCGCAGGCGTATTACCCCATCGTCGAGGCGGCCAAGGGCATCCTCTACTCCGTTTTCCAGATCCACCCCATGATCCAGATGCTCATGAGCCTGGCAAACGACGAAACGACGAAACGATCGAGTCTTGAGATTGTCTTTTACAACACCAATTCGCACGTAGAGGAGCTCGAGCGCGAGATCCAGAAGCACGACTTTGCCGTGGCCCGCAACGACCACATGTCGCACAACAACACGGATAACGTCTTCCGGGCATGCCAGACTCTCGTTGGTGCCTACGGCCATGTTTGCACCCTCCTGGCCGACAACGCCGACACCTTTGTCGATAACGGCGATCCTAGGTACATTCGCACCCTCCTGATGCTCGTATACAACAGCATCATGGAGCTACGGGTGACCATGTCAACGACGTCTGCCGACGCGGGCCCCATACCCCAGCCGTCCTATTTGGATCCCAGGCGCATCTCGGACGCGGGATCACTCAACGATGCGGGGTACACGGTGCGGCCACAGCAGGTGCGCGAAGTGCTGCCGACGCCCAAGACGGCCATCAGGCCAGGCATGACGCGGAGCCGCAACGGTACCCTGGTGCACAACCCCGCCAATCTCCGGGTGGCGACTAACGTACCGGTACCCATGCCAGGCCCGCCGCCGTTCGCCATGGACCCGATGACAGCGTCGGCAACACCACGGTCCGGCGAGTCGTTTACATCAGCCATGAGCCGCGACGTGTCGTCGGAAACATCGACGGAGGAGGACGCGCAGTTTGACCGTATCTTCCTATCGTTGCAGAAGTCGGCCGACATTGTACTCCGCACACTGCCCAACTTCAACGTGCAGCTTTCGGGCCGGCTGCGCAACGCCAATGCGGCGGCATCTAGGGCAGCGGCCAACGGACCCAACGGCCCCAGCGGCCTGCTGCAGGAGTACAAGGCACTCATTGCCATGTGCAACAATACGATCCAGCAGACCGAGGTGATGCGTAGCCGGCTGTCGCATATCAAGCTTAAGGAGCCGGGTGTGCGATCCCAGCCTGGCTTCTGGAACCTGTGCAGCAATTTTATCGTGTCATGGACCAACATGGCATACCGCATCTGGTCCGTCATCAACACGGTGCCGCTGCCGCAAGACACTCGAGCACGGCTCAAGCCCATCCAGAAGAGTATCAAGGAGACGAGTGCCGCCATTGTGCAGTCACCGTGGCACCACCTAGTGCACACATCGGCAGCCAACGGCAACGGTAACGGCCTAGCCCCCTCGGCGGCAGCAGCCGCCGCGGCCATGTCCCCCACGCAGATGATCACGCCGCAGAGCGCGGCGCTGGGACCGGCCATGCAGGCTACAGTGTCGGGCAATGGTGGCGCAGTGCCCCGGACTCCCTCGCAGCAGCAGGGCCAGCAGAGCGGCAGCGGATCATCGCTGTTCGCGGCTGCCTTCCAGGGCAACGTATTTGACCGCGCCGACGCCCTCATGGCTAACCCGGGCATATCTATGGGGCGGCCAGGGATGCCGCGCAAGGGGCACTCGAACCTCAGCTCACTGTCATCGGTGTCGTCACTGTCATCGGAGGGCACCGGCACCATCAGCTCTGTGGCGACGCCGGCGCCGCCAATGAGCCCGACAGGCATGATGAGGGGTAATGGGCGATTACCAGCGGCGTTTTAGCCGTCCACAGAAGAAGGGCAGCGAAGAAGAAGAATGTAAGAGAAGGCAATGAAGAGGAGGCAAAGGAGTTGATCTCCTTGATGATATACTATATGCCACTGGGACCCTGGGAGGGATACAACAGAACGGGTTGAACATTCGGGCTGGGACTGTCTTGGTCCTGTCTGTGACCGGGATCAGAGGGATTTGTTTTGCATAGCATGGCGTTTGCTACCTGGAGTTTTTGTATTTTGCTCCGGATCATGATTCGGGTGGGAAGACGTTTGATGACGTTTAGTGTCCGCGCGAGTGTGTGTGTATATACGGCGTAATTTAGTATATCGACATGTATTGACTGACAACTGATGATGGCCCTTGCGCGTGCGGAGTGATGCGAATGTGATGTTGTGCAGATGGGCCTGGGATCCATTCACACAAACGTCGGACTTGTCTTGTCTGCCTGTCCGATGCAGGCCTGGCAAACCCGCTTGCTATGCATGCAGCCTGCACATGCGCATGATACCCACCCAACCACCCGACTGGAGTACTAGTAGTATGCAGATGAGGAGACGGATCTTGGATGTGTCTGGGGACTTTTGGTCCTGAATGTAGCATCGCCGACATTGTCATCCAACATTGCCACCATCACCAGCGCCATCGCCATCGCCATCTACTAGTATCGCCATCTAGTATCACCATCTATAAGAAAAGAACACGGACTATAAGCCATACACCATGTCATCGTTTGCAGCCTCCTGGCCACCCCCCTCCCCCGCCACATCGGCCCCCCCAACAACCACCACGGCAACAGCCCAAGTGCAGTCGCGATCGCACCATTACGATCCCTCCCCCCCATCATCAACAACGGCATCGTCTTCAGCCTCCAACAGCAACAACCCCCCCACTACCACCTCGATGTCCGCCGGCGGTAGTGGCGGCGGCGGCGGCGGCGGCGGTCCGAGCCTCAACGTGAACAACATGTCGAGCGACCTGCCACACACGCACACGCACATCCACGACACCCTCCCCTCCCCCTCGACTGAGCGGCAAATTTCGTCTGCCCGCGCCGCCGTCGTGGCATCCATGTCCAACATGGTAGACCGGGAGCTGAACCCGCGGGCGCATGTGCTGCACGAGAACACGGCCAGCCTGGACGCGCAAGAGCGGCAGGTCGAGCGCGCGACCTTGGCACTCCAGGCTGAGCGGGAGAAGCTGGCCCGCGAGGCCGATGCCGCGGCCAGGAGCCTCAAGGAGGTGGGACACGTGCAGAACTGGGCGGAGGTGCTGGAGCGGCAGTTCCTCGTCATTGAGGACACGGTCAGGCTGGCCAACAATGGGGGGGTCTACAGCGATGAGGAGGATAGTGGGAGTGGTAGCTGGTGCAGTAGCTGCTCCGATTGCGGGCGCGAAGGAGATGGCGATGTCGCAATGGGCGATTCCACCAGGGATGACGCCGCAACGAGCGGTGCTGGACAGGACAGCAACAAGGACCAGAACAAGGAGCGCGACGGAGAGGAGAGAGATGTCAAGATGGACAGGGACACCATGACCTGGTCGGATACCAGTCAGAGCTTGCATGCAGAGTCGAGTGCCAGCACTACTTCATCTTGAACGACGGGCGCGCGGTTGCACACATGAAGGAGCCGCATACAAGCCAAGGGTATATAAAGAGCTCGCCGCTCCAGTGCCGCTCCAGTGCCGCTCCAGTGTCACTCGAGCCAAGGTACATAAGAAGCCACTTAACACAGGGAAGTGCCATGGTGATTTCTCGCATTACTGGTATTAATATTATATTCGCAGTAGCAACTTCCTTTTGTTTCTCATGTTCCCTTTCTTTTATCTGTGTTCCTTTTCCCCTTTAATATACCTGCTCTCCGTGTTCCTTGATCGTCTCCTATCTCGTTTCGTGGTTGACAAACATAAGAGACAGGTGTCTTGTACGTATGTGCAAGTTGCAGGCCCCTTGACTGACGCCAAGCTTAAAACAGACCCGGAAGCATAGTGTACTTCTTCTTCTTGTAGCTGTCGCCAAACTCCTTACGGTAGGCACGCTCCTTGCCCTGGGCCCAGGTGGCCATCTGGGCGGCACCAATGGCAATGAAGAAGATGACGGACCAGTCACGGCTGACGACAATGATACCCACCCAGGAGAGGACCTCAAACATGTAGTTGGGGCAGGTGACGAGACCGAAGCCGTGGCCGACGGGGATCTTGCGCTCGGTGCCACCGGCGGAGCGGAGGGTCGACAGGTAGTAATGGACCCGGGCGTTGCCAATCTCGCCAAAGAGGTAGATGAGGGCACCGACGATATCAATGGCGGGCTCCGCGGCCTTGGCCGATAGCGACGTAGGGCTGTAGACGGAGTAGGCGCACAGCAGGCCCGAGATAGCCCAATAGAAGAAGCTGTTCTTGAAGACGTTGAAGAAGGGCATGGTGCTGGCCGAGAACTTGTGCACAAAGAGCGTTTCAAGTTCGCGCTTGACAAAGTGCAGGATGATCATTCCAAAGGCCAGCCACTGCGTCTGTGACAGGTCCGTCGACGCCGGCGAGCCCCGGTACAGGTAGGGGCGGGCGGCGAGAACGGCAGCATGGATGAGGATGGGGCCGAAGTATTCGATGACGAAGACGGTCTTCCAGGAGATTTGGGGACCTGCACATACACAGAACTGTTAGAATTGAATTGGAGAATATCAAAGGGGGTGGCTCGGAGAGAGCTTACCCAGGTCCTTGACAAGAATCTCGCCAGCGGAGACAACAGTCTCGAGGTGGGCAATCAGGGCCTTGCGGTCCTTTATGGTCTTCTTGGTCGAGGGGTCAAAAAGGCCGATGCGGTTGTGGTCACCGAGGTTGATAGCCTTGGCGACCTGTTTCTTGACATCTTCGACGGTGGTGTCGGGAGCGACCTGGATGGAGGGCGGGAGCTTCTTGATGGGCTTGTTGGGGGCTACAACGAGCAGTTGGGTCAGCTTGGGCTCTTCTTGATGGGGTAGTAGAGGTGATGCAACAGCAACAACATCACGAGGTCAATACGTACACCTGCTGGCCAGCTTGAGCGTCGTGAGGGGGGCCATGATTGATAACAAGCTGCGAAGGGATCGAGCAGTAGCAGACGGGATACCGGTAGAGAGGATGCGGGAGGGAAGGGAAGAAGAAGAGGATATCGCCAGGTATTATTACTCGGCAACGCTGGCAGGAGCTGCCCGCACTACAATGGAGGCCCGGGCGTGCTTGAGGGGACATCCATAGCTCCAGCTGTCAGGACACCTACTAATACAGCGCTGTTGGCGCTGTACAATGGCGGGGACCTGTTAGTGCCCTGAAAGATCATGGCTGCGGCGCATTCACAAGGGAGAGCATGTGGGGCATTGTCTCTGTGCAACGCTCCTTCCATTGGCTCGCCACGCTCCTCCACCACGGTACGCTGCGATGGGACTCCTCCGCCAAAACTTGGCCCAGACATTGAATCCTGATGTGTGCAGTGAATCCGTGACCTGGTCCTCTTGTCCTTGCATACGAGTACAATTCACCAAGGCTGATGCCACGCGCCTCCTAGAATTCAAACACTAGAGCAAGCAAACAGGCAAACAAGGCCCGTGACTCCCCGCCCAAACAAGGCCCTTCACTCGCTTGTGCCCAGACCACCGACGACAACCTTAGATGTGTCAGATGTCTGGAATGGAGAAGAGATGGGCTGGAGATAAGTACAAGACTACAGGTAGATCTGATCGTATCTTTAGTCTCCACGGTAATATGCATACGGGCCATACCCTTGGGCCATGTATAAGATATATATATAATGTACAAGATATGCTAGCCGAAACGAAACACCCAGCGATATGAAGATCGACCAAGGTAGATAGCAATAGCACAACGCCATATTTCACATACTCTCTTCCCATGGTAAATATATGGGCATGTCACTGGTTATTAGAAACATGTGCCGGCTGGCGAGTGTGCCAGCTCAGACTTGGCAGCTGCCAACATGAACAAATATACAACACTTGTCTGGCTCACCCGGCTCTCATGTCAGAAGTCTTGGAGGCTTAGCGGGGAGCATAGCTTCCTCCAAGCTCAGTATCGTCTAAACGTATTCTCCAGACAACTTAGCTAGAGAATCATCTTCGGAGAAGCAAATAAAGAGTCAAGGTCTAGGTAAAAGGCTAAGAAACCTCAAGATATAAATAGGTGCTCTACCACAGGAGTGGCATCGTCGTGTATGGCTTCTACAGTACCACGCGAGTGAACTCTGGAAGGGGGCACGCTCCGTCTTCTTGGAAACTTTTTGGTCTTCGACTCTTTCCGGTTCCCTCTAAGAGTGTCGTGAAATCTTGACAGCTTGACAGCTGCCACCACCTGCGTGCCCTGGATGGCTCTATCACTTTCATCCTCAAGGTTGAGAAGGGCTCACATTTGCCAACGAGCTGGCATCAAACCCTCCCCAGCCCATACCATTTCCTACACTCGTTTACACATCTCACCCCACAAAAGAGGCATAGAAGCGATACCAATATCTTGCTTACTTGCTGAAGGCCAAGTGACATGAATCCTTGCGCCCCAAGTTTCACCCCCGATCCCAAGCCCGTTCCTACGCCATGTCCTCCTAAACTTGGTAGACAAAGGGCCGCAGACCCGGAGGCATCCCGTCAATCTTCTGATATGACCCTCCCCTCGAAGCACAATGTCAGCTCGTTGCCGCACCACCACCAGAAAGCACGACGTCATGCTGCACCTTGCCGCTTGGACGACCTTGGGACGTCCAGTCTGCGCCGTCGTCACCCACGCCAGATGTACGCTCCCGAGCGTGTAGCCGTGAGCCCGTGTTTCCCCAGCCAAGTCTCGCAACTTGCTCCCAGTCTTCCTCAGATACCGCTACCGCTCTTCCCCATGCCAACTCCACTTGGGCTTCCAGTTACGGCCCACGGCTATCCGGAATCAGTCTCCTGGGACGTTGCCAGACCGTTGGTTCCTGGTCTTTTGCCGACTAATATTGCTATATCAGCACCAAGTCCGTGGTCCCATCAGCCACCCTTCTTTCCACTGCCAGGTCAACAAATCCCCGGCTCATTCGTTCCCGGATACGGGTCTTTTTTCCCTCTTGGCCCAGTTGGCCCCGTTGTCCCTTTAGGGCCACAAGAATTGACAGGGTTTCCGGTCTCTGCATGGCATCCTGCACAATACATCGGCTATCCGCAATACCTCTCTTCGCTGGAAACTCCTGGAGATGTGGTTGGAGGTCCTAGTGAGGAGAAAAGGATCGCCGAGGAGCATCTGCGAAAACAGGCGAGCCCACGACCAGCGTATACTTATCCAGCTGCTATTCCAGAGAACAGGGAGATGGACGAGAAGTCTGGCCCAGGATATGTCCCCGAACATGGAACAGATGGTCCGCACGAGGTGATGAGCACATCTGGGGAAACCACTCCGAATCACGGCCAAAACGAGGTGTTCGATTCCGATCCCAACTGTCACTCGAGTTGCGACGGCCGCGTCTCCATGTCATCTTCGCTGGTTGTTGATGGCTCACTAATCCCCTCGCGGAATTCCAAAGACTGCCAGCCAAGCGACGATGCCAAGCCAACCCCTGATCTTCTCTCCCTTGGCCATGGCCTAGACGCCCTCCGTGACCAGACGCCGAATATTAGAATAGATCAGCCAAATGCGCCGACCGAACCAGCGCCGACCGAACCAGCGTCTTACAGACAAAAAAGGGTGAAGGACCAAGCGCCGCCTTCAACGCCAACAACAGCTCATATACGATCGCCGTCTTCTTATAAGAGTGGTTCATGGTCCCAATCTAAGAAATGGGTCAGCGAGGAGGCCAAGCAGCGTTCCTCCTTCAACAAGTTCATGCAAAATATGCACTACCTGAGCGCGGAGAAATCAACGGCATTGCCCCGTACACCGGCAGCCCTGGCGGCCTTTCGCCTGGATTGGACTGAGGAGAAGAAGCGCATGGTGATCAAAAGGTTCGACGAGGCTAGTTCAACGCATAGAGTGGCAGAAGATGCTAGTGCTTTTAGCACTTCTGATGTGAGCAGCATCAACAAGCCAATCCTCCTTGGAGGCAAGAAGCTGGAGGATGGCCTCTCCCCCTTCTTCGCAGAGGAATCATGCTTCAACGACGTTCAGATGCCACGCGCCATGGCCAAGTGGCCCTCTATAGCGGAGTTCAAGCAGGAACGAAACAGGGGGCGGGGCAAGAAATACTTGCGGTGCTACCCTTTGCCCCAGATCAACGATGTAGCTGCAAACGGCAGCGAGAGAAGATTTGCCAGCACCTTCATACGCCCAATCACATCAGAAGATCAAGATGTTAGTTCATCGCCCTTCCAAATCAGATTTGATGAGCTGAACGGATCGCTCCAGGCGCTGTTGCACATTATTGAGGGTGTCGAGACCGACAAGGGGATAGTTCAGGAGGCCAGTTGGACGGTGAAGGGATCAAAGCATGCCTAGTGGAGAGGAGAGGAGTGCGTTCCATGGCTTTTCTGAGATTCGAGATGGAGATGCTACAGGGCTGATGCGAGAAAAGATGACATAGCTGGAATGTGCCAGGGACAAGAGCAGGGCAGGGGGGGAGGGGCTAGGGAGACCGTATGCAGAGAGCAGGAGCTATTGATGTGCTTATGATGTGCTCATGACGTAAAAAAAGGAAACGGAAACAAAAGCTGTTCGACATAGGATGGAGTTGTATTCTACTAGTATCTAAGAGAGCATTCAATTCAATCAACACAGTATTAACAATTACAACTTCTGTCTGTATTACCTGTAGTTGTAATATTGGATGCATCTTCAAACGGCTTCATGGACAGCGCCGTTGGCCCCACATTTCCCGGCTCGACGGCCGTGAATGACGGAGCGAGATGGCTGAATATGATGACTAAGGCGATGGAAAAAGATGTGGGACGTGGCTTGGATAGGTCACGTGCAGGGTCTCGCACCAAGCCAGAAAATGTGAGTGACCCGCACGCGAAGCCCTGAGGAAGGTACGTACCGACTGGGGCTAGCGAAGCCCCCAGCCCACAACCACAATTTTCGTTGTCCAATTCGAACTCGACCTCCACACCCAGTCCGCCCAAAAAGTTCACTTCTCCCAACAACCGACAATTCGATTGCCCTGGTGAGCATCTCCATTCATCAGGTGAGTTACGATACCCCCCGAGGAGACACGCATGTCGTTGCATCATATACGAAGCAGCATCGTCGACTACGACATTCCTCGTTTCCTTTTCCCGTCCTCTTGTTCTCATCCCGTCGGGCCCCCGAGGGGTCTCAGCGTGGAACATGGGATTTTTTCCCACATCACGGGACCCCCTCATCATGATGCCTTCAGATGAAGAGAACACATTTGGCTAACGTCTTCCTCTTTCTTCCTCTCCCTCTCCAGAACTCGCAATCATGGGTATCTCTCGCGACTCCCGTCACAAGCGCGCCGCTTCCGGTGCCAAGCGTGCCTACTACAGTGCGTACCACCATAATATATAACCCCTCGAAAATCCGTATGATTTCTTCATGCAAAATGAGAAACATGCGTTCTGACCTATGTCAACAGGGAAGAAGCGCGTTTTCGAGGCTGGCCGCCAGGGTGCCAACACCCGTATCGGCGCCAAGCGCGTGCACACCATCCGCACCCGCGGCGGCAACTCCAAGCACCGTGCCCTGCGCCTCGAGACCGGTAACTTCGCCTGGGGCTCCGAGGGCTGCACCCGCAAGACGCGCATCATCGCCGTCACCTACCACCCGTCCAACAACGAGCTGGTCCGCACCAACACCCTGACCAAGAGCGCCGTCGTCCAGGTCGACGCCGCCCCCTTCCGCCAGTGGTACGAGGCCCACTACGGCCAGTCCCTCGGTCGTCGCCGCCAGCGCGCCCAGGCCGCCAAGGAGGGCAAGACCGGTGAGGTCGAGGAGGAGTCCAAGAGCAAGTCGGTCGAGAAGAAGCAGGCCGCCCGCTTCGCCAAGCAGGGCAAGGTCGACGGTGTCATCGAGAAGCAGTTCGAGGCCGGTCGCCTCCTCGCCGTCGTCTCCAGCCGCCCCGGCCAGTCCGGCCGCTGCGACGGCTACATCCTCGAGGGTGAGGAGCTCGCGTTCTACCAGCGCAAGCTCCACAAATAAGCGCCTCGCCCCCCGGTCTGAGAGACGAGAGATGTTATAAAAAAGCGTGGGCAATGACGTTGGTTGCTTAGAGAACCAACCGGAACCGGGTTCTTGCTGCGTTGGCTGGTCCCTTGGTCAGGTGTTCAAGGAATTTTCTTTCGACTCTCTTGTTTGGTAGACCATCTGTTGTTTTCTGCCACCAAAAGAGATTTACGCACGCATAACGGAAACGGGTCCATTAGGAATATGAAAAAAAAATTCACACCACCAACTCTCCGCTCTATGTGCATGTTGTCCCTTCTTCTGCATCTTACGTTCAGCGGCCCTGCCGCTCCAGATGTCTCGTCTGTGATTGTACTTTTTTTTGCAGGTGAACAGATCTCTCCTTTGGCGGTCCTACCGGGCGAAGGCTATCCTGGTTTTACTCGCATCGTCGTCACGGCATGCACCTAGTAGTTGGTATTACCCAACCCAAGCGTCGGCCCAGCGCTAAGTGAAAAAAAAGTCTGCATTAAACATGACAAGGGCATACACACCCGTCCCAGACTCCGTCCTAAAATGCGGCATCTAGCGAGTATCTAAATACTATAGTGGTGATACTAAAAGAATATTCTCTCCCTTCTCGTCTTCTGTTTTTCTGTTTATAATAGTTGGCGTTGTTGTTTTTTCATCATCATCATCGTCCACAGTCCAATCCTTTGTCAATCAAACAAAAGGTGTCACATCGTACATGGTTTTCTTTCTCTTCTTCTGTTTCTTCTTCTTGCGTATTTTTCCTGCCGCCCGTACACGGTGCTATGTACACTTGTAATTCACCGGGGAGTAGCCAAAGTAGGGAGAGGACAGACAAGCTGGTCTAGTCAAACTGGCGTTTGAGGTCGGACCACTTGCGCAGAAGGGTCTCGTGCGAAGAGTTGATCTGCAGCTGGTCAGCATATGAATCTTGGTTGTGGGGGGGACAGAAGGCGGTGGTGCTCGCGGCTTACCTCTGCATATCGCATCTTTGTCTGGACAAGCTGGTCCTCGAGGTCCTGCAGCGTCTTCTCGAGCTCCTGGTTCTCCTCATGCACCTTGACATTGCGCTTGATGAGGTCATCACGCTCGAGCTTCCACTGCTCGTCGAGCTCGACGGGCTGCTTCTCGATGACAACCTTCAGCTCGTGCACCTGGGTCTTGAGGCTCTCGTTCTCATCCTTGAGCTCCTCATTCTCGACCTTCGTGTGGACCAGCTCCGTGGCCAGGCTTGTCTGCTCACGGTCGCACACCTCGACACGCTCCTCGAGCTTGCGCACTTTGGCTGTGAGATGCTGGTTGCCCTTGCGGAGCTCGAGCAGCTCCGTCTCGCGCTCCTTCTCGAGCCTCGTCTTCTCCTCCCATTCAACCGTGTAGGCCTTGAGGGTCTCGGGTGACACCTTGACCTCGCACGCGTCGCGGATCAGCTGGTCCGCCCGGTACACCTCCTTCTCCATGTTCGAGCTAGACGATCCGAAGAAGCCGCTCTCCAGCAGGCTGCCCTGGCTTGGGTCCTTGTCAATGTACACGTCGAACAGCTTGTCCTTGAGGTATGACGTCAGCTGGGCCATGTCCGAGATGCCCAGCAGCGTCGATGCGTTCTTTTGCATCAATACCACGCCGAACCGCAGGATGGCCGACAGGCCCTCAGACAAGATCAGATCGTAGATGCGTAGCACCAGCTGCAGCGGGAACCGGTACGAGAAGAGCGTTAGGAACCACTGCGTTGCGTACAAGTGGGGCGAGATGCCTCTCCGGTGCAAATGGCAGTACAATGCCGGCTCGAAATCCTCCAGCAGCCGCTCAAACAGGTATAGGTTCATGTGCAAGCCCGGCATATCCTGGATGAACAGGTCGCGCAGCCCATAGTGCTGCATCAGCCGCACGAGTAAGCAAAAGGCTTCTTGCTCGGGCATGTTGAACAGGAGAGGCATGATGAGAAAGTTCATGCCCTGGGCGTAACCGACGCCCTCATCATAGAGGGCAAAGGCCTTGCACACGCCGTACAGTCCGTCCTGGAGCCCAGCGGCGGCCGCATACTTGGAGAAGCTTGTTCGAGCACCCAGGTCCCGCCGGATCGTCTTCTCAAGCTTCTGAAGCACCACGGCCTCCTCCTTTTCCTTTTTCTTCCTCTCGGCTGAGGCGGCCGCCTGGGCCTTGAGCATGGCCTCCTGGCTCTTCTCAAACTGCGGAGACGACTGCTCCGAGTGGATTGACGAGGCCGAGGAGGCGGTAGCATCGGCGCCCTGGACGCTGAGGTTGCCGTTGCTAGCAGCACTGCTCGTTGTGCTGTTGCTGTTCCTTGACTTGTCCTTCTCGGTGCCACGGGCCACCAAGTCCCGGTAGGTGAGCTCGAGCTCGTCGTTCTTGCTCTGCGCCAGCACCTGCCAGATGACGCCACGGATGGCGCTCGGGATGCCCGTAGCAATGGCGCGGTTAAGCTCGTCGGCACTCGTTCGAGCCACAGCGGCGGGGCCTTCGTAGACGACCGACTGCCACAGGTCCCAATCAACCTCGGGTTCCGGCATGGCCGACGGACCGGCGTTGACGCCCGACATGGTGCCCGGGGACATGTTGCTGTCGGGCTCGGGGACATTCGACGTGTGCTCGCCTTGAGACGAGACGTCACGCCCAGAATCTCCATCGCCGTTGACGGCCTCCTCGGTGATACCGGCTTCCTCGCGCATGCGCAGCATCTTGAACCTGTCCTTGAGGCTGGCCCGGCGGCTGGCCACGCTCCCGTCCTTCTCCTCGTCGAGCCTGCTCAGCATCATCTCGGGGTTACTCGTCAGTGTGGCCACCGAGCTCGCCGTGTTCCTCCGTGTCGACGTGCCAGCCGTCGTCGCCGGGGTTTCCTTTTCTTTACTAGACGATCGGGAGAGCCAGGAAAAGGGACTGGTGAGTTTCCGCGTCGGGGGTGGCGGGGGCGCAGACGATGCAGCAGGCGGTGGTGCGATGGCAGGGGCAGTAGGGTTCGGGCTCCTAGAGGGCGACTCGGCGGATGGCGACCATGGCATGGAGGGGAATGCGCCGGCTATGCTGTTGAGGGACAGCGTCTTACTCGGGGGGTCCTCGGCAGGTGGGCTCTTGGGCTCTGTGACAAGGAGTTAGTATTGGCTGCAATGACACGTGCCCGTTCCGAGGCGACTGGTAGCTCCGAGGAGACTCGACCCGAAGAAGCAGGTGTGGAAAAAAGAAAAAAAAATGCACTACATACCTTCAGCTACAGGAGGAGCGACGGCCGCGTCATCGTCATCGGTCAGGTTGACGTTGTCCAGATTTGACGTGTTGGAGAACCTATTGGGGGAGAGGGGCGAGGTTTCGCCAGTCTGTGTGTCGTCCTGGTTGTTCTCCTTGGCGTCGCTTTCATCGTCGGTAACAGTCATCTTGATCTCTTCCAAGCTGGCGTCGTCGTCATTGGCTTTCTGGACTCGGGGCTCTTCCGTCTTGTCGTCGGTAGTCTTGCCGTCCGTGGTGTCGTCGTCGGCCTTGTCGCTCTCGGCAGCAGCAACATCCTCGGAGGGCACCGGTTTTGAGGCGGCAGATACGGAGCGTTTGGTAAGGGACCTGGCGGGGCCGTCTTCTATGGCGTCCTCGTATGCGTCTTGTTCGGCAGCCTGCATTTCGTCAGTATGCCGTGCGAACCAATACCCTGGCGCAAGAGGCTGCAGGTCACATGCATCCCGTCGAGGGGGGGTTATGTCAAGGTAGTAGTCCCCGAGGGCAGTGGGCTTGAGAACATACCGCATCTCGTCCAGAGTTGGAGCTAGGCGTGGGAGAAGAGGCCCTCTTATCCTCCAGGACGACGGGAGGAACGGGCTCGTCGATGGACTGTGACATGGTGTGTGTGAAGCTTGTCGAGGGGGGCGGCAAGAGTGTTGATTTGCACAACGCACGATTTGACGGCGGGCAAGGCGGTCACAAAGACTGGTCGAGGGACAGGCCTCTCAATTGGCTGCCATGCAACGTATCGTGTACTTGGTGGTAGAACTCGGGAGGGAACAGGCAGGGGGGTGGTGTTTGCAGAGTGGTGATGCCAGTTGGTTGGTTGGTCCAAGATGGTACTGTAGTGGCGTCGAGCCGTTTGAGTTGGAGGGTCGAAGAGTTGTACAGGTAGAGTTGGAGAGTCGAAAGAGTTGGAGAGAATAAAGAAGGGCAGAGCGACAAGAAGCTCAGAGACGAGGACCGAGAGCTGGAAAAGTCGGGCAAGATTACATGTACGGAGTAGCAAAGAAGGAAAAGTCGGAGGCAATGTACGGAGTACAGCGTAGAATGACGGGCATGCTGCTTCAGGGAGGAAGCAGGGCTCACGTGGAGATGGAGATGGCAGCGCAGTGATTTAGGGTGATTTAGCTGGTGTTTGGCGGTCTTGGTGGTCGGTCTTGGTGAGTCAAAAGCCCACAGCGAAGCCCACAGCGAGGCGCTTGGAGGCGCTGGCAGGTCCCGCTGGAGGGTCCAGCCTGGAATTGGCTAGCACAGGGGTAATTCAGCCTTGGGCGCCCGCCCCGGGGAGGGTCTCTCCCTGAGGCCACTAACATTGGATCCAATCCAATGGATGCCATCACTTCCATCGTACAGACGGGCATCCGAGCACTGGAGCACTCAAACACTCTTGACTCTGTACGGAGTACGGAGTACCTTACCTAGTACCTATTGTACTTGCCTGTACGGAGTAGGTGCCTGTAGACAGAGATGCTTTAGCACCCCCTCAGTGCGTGTCGTCAAGTTCCAGGGGGTGGTGCCTCTGTCTCGCCCCCTGTTTGTGGAGAATCCAAGTGCTTCTCTGGGCTTCTGCTGATCATCTCGTACTCCCTGGACCCTCTTTGCCTCTCAGACTCATCTACGCTGTACAATGCATTCCGTGGAATGCTGCTATTAATATTGCATATTGCACTCTTGATATTACTCCCTACTCCCTACTCATATCCGCCCAGGAACTCGGTTGCTCGTATTGAAAGAGCAGGATCGAATTGCTTTGGCTGCTGTCTGCACCTGCCTGCACTTATCCGGCACGTGTACGAATACACCGAGAGCTGATTACATCATACGTCACCGCCTCCCAGCTCTTGTCCTGTCCTATACTTGCCAGACACGCACATCATGCACATACTCGTACTTCGTATTTACCGACCCCCTCATGGCATCGAGTGCGAGGTGTCGGCAGCGACGACGGAGCTGCCATCTGAAACACGGGCGTGCTCGTACTAGCCTCATCGCCGCTGAGGGCCCGGTTTTCCGGGTCGGTCGTGTGTGTTTGAAACAACAGACACATACGACGTCGGCGCATGCATGGCTGGGGTTCCGAGCTGCCCGTCAATATGATGTTCTGCGGCTCATCCATCCATCAGCCGCCAATGCGTTTTCCTTGATTCCTTTCAGAAGCATCCGGCTGTTCCTATATGTCCAGTATCATAGGGCGTGCATGCGCCATATTACATTTGTGCCCTTTGTGATTGGAGAGACCGTCGAGGCAGAGCAATATGGATACTCTTACCTCTACGGAGCACAGCGTAATATAGAGATGGCCAAAAGGTCCCCCTCTCGATATCCGACATTGTGCAACCTCGCACACGCTCTGACGGTACATCAACAACCATGACCAGCGTTGACTCGCGTTCCATTGCCATTGTCCGAGAACGGCAATAAGAAAAAAAAAGCCACAAACAAAGGACATCCCGTATTGTGATTGACGATGGGTTGGTGCAACCCAGATTCACGACAGTGTAGGGTACGCAGAAATGCACGGAGCACCCCCGCCAACACGAGTAAGTAAATATTACGTCGCGGGCTGGCTGCACGGTCATTGGCGATGATGAAACATATGACAAGGCGGGGTCGTTCTCGCACTCTGCAGAGTTATCGTCAGCTGCTGCTCTTGCTACTGATCTGATGCTTATTCCCGGCCAGCCATGGAGCAGACGATAAGGACCCAGAAGATGGAGTGTTAGTAACCTGGCTGATGGACATGCACAGACGTGGCGGTACGTGACGGGCTCCCGAAGCTTCCTTCCATGTGGCTCCAGACGGGACGGCAGGCGGGCAGCAGGTGAACAGCGCTGTATTACAGCGTGGTGCAGGGCATTGCGGCGGTATCGATAGGGAATACAGCACTATAACCACTGTAACACCTATGGGCAGGTGCAATAGGTACTGATTTAGTACATGTAGTCAAACACATGTATGATCATCGTCATCATTCAATGTTGGCATCATGTGTATTACCAACGCCGTGATGAGGATATTTGTACGATGAAAACATAGTAGTATCGGTCGTAGTCAAGCATGGCCTATTGCAACAACTCAAGTATAAGTCATTGCCACGCCTTTAGGCTGTACAGCGTAGAAGCTCAAAACCCCAAGTCCGTAGTAAATCCTGACGCACAGACCAAAGTCGGAACTCTACTCCGTAGTACGAGTACGCTGCCACTCCGTACTCCGTACCGCGAATGGTTCAAGGCAAACAAACGCCCAATACGTCTATTACGCCTATTACGCAAAAAAAGGCCCACATGCGTCTGTCAACCCCGACGATTTCCAACAACAGACTCCGCCAGAGAGACTCCGCCAGAGACTTCGAGCCTCATTGCCCAGTTCTTTTTTTTTGCCAACCCTGTTTCCAACCATCCGTTTGTTCTTTTTTTCTCCCCTCTCACGATCCTTCTCACAACCAACCAACATCAACCTATCCGCTACTCGACCCCGCCATCCGACCTCTGCCACGAGCTTGTTTGGTACGAGCAGAGTACGCTGATCCCGCCGACGACGCCTTGTCACCTGGTCTGCCTGCACGCCACCTAGTACCGGTACTAAGCTGCACTGCTTCGTTCCCCGGAGTCTGGATCGTCTCTCAGCAACCCGCGGCGACCTGCACTCGCCTCTGGTTCTCTGCGTCTCCAGCTTCGACAAGCAGCTTCCTCTGGTCTTTCCGCACCTGGCTGCGAGGTCATTGCGTCCCGACGAGACAACTCTTTTGCATTCCTTCCGTCCCACTTGGGCACATCCGGTCTCTCACCCCGCAGTGACCCGACGTGCTCTTTCGCCACGTCGGATACGGTCATCGTCCTTTTTTTCCTCTTCACCGACCGCCGACCAGTCAACCCACCACCCAGGCTACTCTCTTCGACGCTTCCAAGCCAAAAGACTCCCAGACTCTTTTTTTAAGCTCTCTCCGACAGTCTCCGGCCGCCGATACCCACAGGAACCGTGCCGCCGGAAACTCTGTTTTTGGGCGCCTGGAGCTGTCCACCTGGGGCACTCCGCCCTCACCGAGAGCAACGCTGTCTTCCCCGTGGGATAGCTCGATAGCTGTGGAGGGGGAGCTTGCACATTTGGTTTTCGCGGCTTTGCCGCTTCAGTCGCCACAATGGGCAAGATAACAAAGACGATGCAGCCCAAGCACAAGGAGACCCTGGTGAGCCCTCTTTCTTCCCCTTCTACTTTCCCTCTGCTCCTTTGCTCTGCTCCTCCGTGTCCCTCTATCCCTCTATCCCTCCGTCCCTCTTTCTCCGCCTCTCACTAACCACCTCCGTTCTCAGTCTCCTTGGCTCAAGGACTACGTCGACTCCGCCTGCACGACACCCCTACCCATACTTCCAGACCGCCTAGCCGACTTTCCTTCGCGATGGCCCTTTGGTCGGGGAGACCTGTACCACTGGATCCCGCTCTTGAACCGCTTCGATGCCATCCTCGAGTCCTTCTGCAAGATATACGACCTCGGAAAGGGTCCCCAGCTCCGCGACTTTGGCTCCGAGCTGCTCACCGAGCACAGCCAGGATGAGAACTTGGGCGGCCAGTCCGACTGGCGCGAGAAGCTACCTGCAGGCTTCCAGATCCCCGCCGAGGGTGACCGCCTTCTCGTCGAGGCCGTCCTGCGCTTCACAAACATGCTTCTCGAGCACTGCGGCAACAGGAGCATCTATGCCAGCAGCGGCCACCTCAATGACCTGTTGCACACCACCAGCTGGTCCGTCCTCATCGCCACCCTGGAGGTCGGCTCCGAGCTGGCTCAGCGCTACCAGGCCTCCGTCAGGCGCCTCGGCAGCACCTCTAGGCAGATCAGCTCTGCCCTGCTGGCTAACCACTACAACATCGACCTCGAGCGCGTCCAGCAGTTGGCCAACCCCTTTGTGAAGACGCCCATCATCGGCCTCGGAGAGCCCGTTTCGGCGGCAACACCCGCCTCTGTCTCCAGCAAGGGCAAGGACCGTGCCCACCACACCGCCTCCAAGAGTCCCAGCGCCCTCCATGCCAATGACCTAGTCTCCCTCGCCCTCTCCGACGACAAGACCTGGTCAGGCTGGGGCGATCTTCGCATCACATACTACCCCGAAGACGGCGTCGTGGATCAGAAGCACCGTGCCGAGCCAGGCCGCTCGTCGCAGCCCTCTACCCCGACCCCTCTGCGTCGCAGCCACACTGCCAACTCTGCGGTGCCCACCACGACGCCTAGGGCCGCCCGCCAGACACACGGCGAGGACTCCCCTCTCGGCCCCCGCACTCCCTCTCAGGCCGAGGACCCCTCGACGACCGGCCATAAGACCTTTGAGCTACCGCACTCGGTCGTCAGCTCGACGCCCATATCTGACCTCATCTCCCGCTTCCCTAGTGATCTGCCGCCTGCGTCCAGGTACGAGGCCTTCAACCGCCTGCGCGTCTCCAAGGCCATCCTTGGCTCGCAGCAGACTCGCCAGAGCGCCCTGGCCGTGCGCCTCTTGGCCATTGTCAACCTAGCGTACATCCATGGAGAGTCTAGCTTTGTTGAAAAGGTCCTTCGCCACGACGCCGACGAGACTCGCCGCTACCAGCTCGTCTACCAGCTTGCCGAGCTCATCCGGCCACCCACAGATGGCACCGCTGGGGCCCCGCTTTGGCTGCAGACGATAGCCCTGACCCTTCTTGAGGCCGTGGCCAATTTCCACGCCCGCTGCCAGGATGTCCTCTCCGCCCTGAATGCAAACGTCAGCCATGGAGCTCTGCTCTACGTCATCCGCAAGGCTGTTGCTGGCATGAGGGAGGATGTCGAGACCGAGAGCATTGCCAAGGTGACGGCCGAGGATGACTGGCGCGACAGTCTTTTCTCCCTCACCCTCTACCTCTCCATGCACACGCGTGCTGGCTCTGAGATGGTCTCGGCTGGGCTCATGGAGATTCTGGTCGAGATGATCAAGCTCCGCTCAAACATTGCGCAGCGCCACCACTCCATGGTCATAGGATTCCTGGACGGGCTTATCTGGACCTACCAGAATGCCTTTACAGCCTTCTTCGCCGCCAACGGCCTGGATGGCGTCGCTGACCTCGTCGTCGACTCCGTCAAGGCATCTCGCCGCCTGGCGGAGGAGGGCCGTGGCACTACCCTTGACTTGCAGTCCAGTGCCGTCGATTACAAGATCCCCTACTACCAGCAGCAGACCTTGCGATGGCTCCTCAGGTTCATCCACCACATCATGTCCAACTCGTACACCTACGGCGGCAACACCGACAGGCTTCTGCGGAACCTGGCTGATAAGTCGGACCTCCTGGCGAGTCTGCGGGATGTCATGGCTGACAAGGACATGTTTGGATCCGTCGACTGGACAAACAGTGTCACCATCCTTGGCGACTTTATCAACAATGACCCTACCAGCTTCGCCGTCATCATGGAGTCTGGCATGATCAAGACCTTCCTCGAGGCCGTCACCGCACATGACGTGTCCTCCGAGGTGGCTGATGCCCAGAAGGAGACGGAAGAGCAGGACCCCGACTCTGCCGACTCGCCCGCCTCGTCCGCCATCATGGCCGACATTGAAGATGACCAACGCCCCCACCCCCCGACCGAGGAGATGCTCCGCCGCTCTGACCGCGGTACGCTGGCATCTGGTATCCTGCCGTCATCCGAGGCTATCAACGTCGTTCCCCAGGTCCTCAACTCCATCTGCCTTAACAACGCCGGCATGAAGCTTGTGGCCTCCTCCCACGCCTTTGACACCTTCCTCCAGATCTTTGAGAGCCCCAAGCATATCAGATGCATGGTGTCTGACAGCGAGCTCGCTAGCAACGTCGGTGGTAGCTTTGACGAGCTGGCCCGTCACCACCCGGCTCTCCGGACATCCATCTCCAACGCCGCTATTGACATGGTCGCCCGCGTTCGCTATCTCGGAATCGAGAAGGCCCGTACTTCTGGATGGGGTGTTAGGTTGCTTGTAACCGATAAGGAGGGCGTGCCGCAGTCTGTCCTGCCCGACGGATCCCTCGAGAAGGCCACCGATCTGCAGGGTGTGACCGACGATGCCACAGCAGCATCCGCGTCGGCAGATGTGGACATGACTGAGGCTTCGCGCTCCGCGACTGCGGATGCGCGCAGTTCAAGCGAGGAGTCCAAGGAATCCCCCGATAACTCCTTCACCCCCTATGTCCTCTGCCTCGCCAGCTTCCTCACCACCTACATGTCCAACAGCGTTCTCAAGACCAACTTTGTCGATAAGGGCGGCATGGAGATGCTGCTCGATGTGTGCGAATCTCCCAGCCTTGCCGCCAACTTTGGCGAGTCTCTGGCCTCTAGGGTCCTGGGCCAGGTCATAGCTACTCTGGTGGAGCATTCCCCCGTGCGCGGACTGCCGTCCCTACTCAACCGCACGCAGGCCGCCATTGACACTACTCTGCCCATCGCCCTCAAGGCCGATCCCGTGCCGCCTTACTTTGCCCCCTTCCTGGCCGCAGACCTGTCCTCCCAGCTCGAGGATGGCGAGGCTTCTCAGGTGGTCAGGAATGGCACCAAGATGATGAAGGCGTTCCTCAACGCGCAGACCTTTATCAAGATTGTCTCCGAGTGCTTCCTCAGCTCGCGGTCCAATACGCTCAACTTCTACCCTGTCAACGTGTACGACCACTTCCTCCGCCTCATCAGCGCCATTGGCCCTCTGCTGCGAGGTGTCCTGGCCGAGGAGGCAGGTCAGATGGCCGTCATCCCCCAGCACTGGTCCGGCAAGAACACGGCCTCCCTCGACGATGCGGCTCAGGATGACACCATCGACCCCGAGGCCAGCACCACTCTGCCCGACGTCATCGGCGGGCCAAGCGCGAGCGGCGCCGCCACTGACGACGACGCCGGCCCGCCCCGCCTATCGAGCCAGGAGCAGGCCAGCCCGCGCTTCCAGAACTACGAGATCTTCCGCCAGCTTCTGCATCCCATGATCCCGACAATGTTCCCGCTCTTCCAGGCCGTCGGCAAGGCCCTCCTCCCCCGCCGCGAGCCAACACACCAGGGCGACATGTACCCGCGCCCACGCCAGATCGAGCTCGCCAAGGCCCTGGCTGACGCCGTTCTGGACCACTTGCGCCCCTCTGTAGCCAGCCCTGACCCGACGGCTAAGGACTTCCACTACTGGATCATCATGCTCCACACGATCCACGAGATGCTGGTAGAGAACCCTCCCCCCCGCCATGCCGACCGTGCGGCCGCCCAGCTCATCATGCCTGTTCTCCTCGCCTTTAAGGAGCAGGGCGGGCTCGATGTGCTAGCCTCGATGTTGCGCGTCTTCTCCCGCAACATCCAGCAGGCGGACGGTGTCGCCCCCGAGGAGGCCTCGAAGCCCAAGGTGGCTGCCTTTGGCCTCAAGAAGGCTCTCGACCTCTGCTTCATCCTGTCCAACGGCAAGTATGTCACCGATACCCACAATACAGTCAATCTGCAGCGCCACACGGACCGCTCTGCCACCATGCCCCGTGTCTATACCCAGTTTGTCGTTGATATTCGCTCCGCCATCCTGCCCGTCATCAAGGAGCTATGGAACTCGCCTGTCATTGAGAAGGTGCCCGATCAGACGGCCAAGCGCCTGATTGACATCCTCAAGGTGATTGCCCTGGCGGAACATGAGCCAACGTCAACGCCCAAGGACAAGAAGCCATTCTATCTGCTCAAGTACAGCGACGCCAGGTTCAACTGGGGCTCGGTTCGTCGCGCTGTCGAGCAGCTCGTTGGTGAGTTTGGCGAGGAGCTGGCTCACGAAGCGGTCTTCCGAGCCAATGGAAGCGCCACCGCTGCCCGTGACTACTGCCAGGCTCACAGCCAGAGCCTCGCCGGTGCGAGGAACCCGATCCCACCCGCCGATGCCGACACCTCGTCGGGCGCGGGCGCGGACCGGCGGGCCAACCGAGCCGGTCGTGCCTCGTCAAACGCTACCGGGTCGTCTGACGCGGACCGCATGTCCCTGGACGACTCGGAGCCGCTGTCCGGCGACAACTTCATCGATCTCGTGAATAGGTTCTCGCAGGCTGCACAGGAGAATTCTGGCGGCGAGCCCCGGGCCACCACAAACGAGGAGAGTCGGGCATCGTCGGCGCACGCGTCGGCAACGCCGGCAGAGCCGAGCGGGACCCAGCTTGAATTCGTCGCCACCAAGGAGGACCTCGACAAGCAGCGTGCTGAGCTCCGCGAGGACCTCATTGACCGATGCCTCGACGTCATCCGCACGCACCCCTCCACCGCCATGGAGGTATCCGACCTCATCAACGCCATGGTTATCAAGCAGCAGAACCACGAGATGCAGGACGATGTCTGCTCCACCCTCACCTTTGCCCTCTCCTCCCTGGCCATGCAGGAGGAGGACAAGAAGAAGAACGGGAGGTGCATCGCCTCGTACGCCCACCTCCTGGCTCTGTTGCTCCAGGACGACGGCTTCTTTCAGCAGAACCTCGATACCCTCCGGGAAAAGGTCGAGGAGTACGTCGACTTTATCAAGGTGCCTGCGCCCACTACGACCGACGAGATCCCCCCTTGGATCCCCTACGTCCTCCTTGTGCTGGAGTTGATCCTCCGTCACGATGAGCGTCCTGTCGCAGCCCAGTGGAAGGCACCCAAGTCCCTGGAAGACAACGTGGCTGAGCCAATCATCAATCTGCCCACGCCTCTTGTCGACGACAAGCAGCGTCAGCGTCTCCTCGACTTCGTGCTCGAGCTGCTCCCCCGCATCGGCAAGGAGGAGGTGCTTGCCACCTCTGTCTTGCGCGTCGTCGTTATGCTTACCCGCAGGCGAGCCCTGGCCAAGCACGTCGGAGACAAGAAGAACTTGCAGCGTCTGTTCCTTATGGCTAAGCAACTTGCTGGCTCTGGATCTGAGCGGCTGAGGCAGGGCAGGACCACGTCGTACATAGTCACTATTCTGCGCCATATCGTCGAGGACGAGGACATCCTTAGGCAGATTATGCGCTCCGAGATCAAGACGGAGCTGCTCACTGCCTCCCGCGGCAGCCGGTCCCAGCCCGACCTCGCCACCTACTTGCGGCACATGATGCCCCTGGCCCTCCGTGCCCCCGATCTCTTCGTCGAGATTACGAATGAGATGCTTGAGATTTCGAAGTGGAGCCCCGGCCAAGGCGAGCCGTCCAAGCCCGCCTATGTCGCCCTCAAGGCCACCGACGAGGCCAAGAGCGAGTCTGGCACAGGAGTAGAGGCCGAGAACGCGGATGCGGATGCGGATGCAAAGGCCCCTGCCAGCCCCGAGGTCAAACCCTCGACCGAGCCTACGGACAAGCCCATGGTGGACGCTACCGCTGCCATTGCCGCAAAGACGCATTCGGATATGAAGCGACCGTCCGTTGAGAACCCCGACGGCGTCGTGCACTTCCTGCTCTCCGAGCTGGTCAACTACCGCGAGGTTGAGGACAAGGAGCCCCCTTCTTCCGATGGAAATGCCAACGCCGAGGACCAGGCCAGCAACCCCGAATCCGCAGAGGCCGAAGGCGCGGACAAGAAGTCCAAGCCTATCTTCAAGTCCGAGGAGCACCCCATCTTTGTCTACCGCTGCTTCCTTCTCAACTGCCTGACTGAGCTCCTGCAGAGCTACAACAGGACAAAGGTCGAGTTCATCAACTTCAAGCGCAGTGCCCCGCCGCTGTCGTCCAACACGCCCGTCAAGCCTCGGTCCAGCGTGCTGAACTACCTCATCTACGACCTGCTCTGTCAGGGCAACCTGAGTGGCACCAATGACACCATCCCCGCCAAGAAGAAGGCAGCGACCGCTTCGCACACCCGCAAGGTCCTCGTTGCCCTCGTGTCCAAGACCAAGGAGAGGCCTGTCGACCGCGGCGTGCCCAAGTTCGCCTACGACGACGAGCCTGACTTGCAGTTTGTCCGCAAGTTTGTCCTCGACACCATTCTCAAGGCGTATGAGCGGGCTCCCACGTCCGACGACCCGCTCGAGACGCGCTACTCCCGCATGCAGTGCCTGGCCGAGCTCATGAACCACATGGTTGGCGAGCGCGAACGCGACCACTCCCATACGAGGAGCTCTGACAACAACCAGTCCCGCTCCCAGGCTCAGCTGCGCCGCCTCATGTACGAGAAAGGCTTCCTCGACAAGCTCACTCTGTCTATTGCCGAGGTCAACCTCAACTTCCCCGGCGTGAAGCGCGCAATCAAATACATCCTCCGCGTCCTCCGCATCCTCACCGAGACGGCCAAGGAGCTCAGCCACACCGACCTGCTCCCCGCGTCGCCCGCGGATGCGGCCGATGATGACATCGGCTCCACTTCGTCGCTGTCTGACGATGTCGATGATGAGCGTGAGGAAACGCCTGATCTCTACCGCAACTCGTCCCTTGGCATGCTAGAGCCACGTGGCGACGATGACGAGAGCGAGGAAGATGATGAGGAGGGCGAGGACATGTATGGCGAGGACTACGACGATGAAATGGACTACGAAGAGGAAGGCCTGTCCGAGGACGAGCAGGACAATGTCAGTGAGGACTCCGAGATGGGCGAGATCGAAGGTGTCCATGGGGAGCCCGGTGTCGTCGAGGTCGTCATGGACGACGACGACGATGAAGACGATGAAGATGACGATGAGAGCGAGAGTGACAGTGAAGATGACGACGACGACGACGAAGTCGACTCTGCAGATATGGAGTTTGGCGAGGATCGTCTCGAGATTGTCAACGAGGATGGTGACCCAATCGACGACGACGGCGACCCGCACTGGGAGAATGAGAGCGACGCTGAAGACGATGACGAGGACCTTGAGGATGACGAGATCGACTACGAGGCCGAGGCCCAGGATGCCGATGAGGCACACGGCATGCCGCCACCCGCTGGCATCATCAGCAACATGGCCCGCGCTCTCATGGGTGGCGGTGGCGATGAGTACGATCCTGACCTCATGGATGAGCACTACCCCGATGATGGGCTCGACGATGATGATGACGATGACGATGACGACGACGAGGATCTGGCTGAGGAGGAGGAATACCTCATCGACGACGAGGCCGAGGACCCCCTCTATGACCAGCCCCCGCCTGTTATGCCTGGACTTGGCTGGGACGGGATCGGTTCCGACGCAGATCGCAGCCGTCTCGTCTTGCTCGATCACCATGCCCACCACAGGCGTAGGGGCATGGGTGGCATGGACAGTCGTAGCCCGTTCCCGCCCGGCTTCGTCGTGGGCGGCCCCCACGGCGACCCTCTCGGAGATTTCCGCAGCTACTTCTCCCGTCACCCTCGTGGTTCTCTGCCCCAGCCAACCGCTGAGGATGGAGCTAACCCCTTGCTGCGCCGCGAGGATCAAGGACAGGACAGCCAGCCCCGCGGGCACCCGCCCGCCATAGGCCTGCGGATCCCCGACGAGTTTCTTGCCGGAGGCGGTCGCCGCGGCATGGACGGCCCCATGGGATTCCTGGGAGAGCTCATGGACATCCTGCCCGTCATGGGCCGCGACGGCCACGCTTTCCAGCTCCACATCGCAGGCCCCGGAGGCGCCCGCGACGCCAGCCACCTGCTGCCTCGCGGTGGCTCGAGACACGACCACCATCGCCGTGACACTGTGTCCCAGGAGCCCAACCAGGCAGTCTTCTTCCCCATCCAGACCACCTTCGAGCGGTACGATGAGGAGGCCAAGATGCTCTTTGGCGCCTCGGCGACCAACGAGGCCTTCAAGCTCAGCTTCATCATTCACGGCAAGCTTACCCCCGCCGCCATGGAGAGGGAACGCAAGGCTGCTGAAGAGGTGGCCGAGTGGGAGCGCCATGCCGAGGCTGCACGTAAGGAGAAAGAAGAGGAGGAGCGCAAGGTCCGCCTTGAGAAGGAGCGCCTTGAGAAGGAGGCCAAGGAAAAGGCCGAACAAGAGGCACGCGAAGCTGCCGAGCGAGCCGCCGCCGAGGCCGCCGCCGCGGGCAACGCCGAGGAGACCGCCGCACACGGTACCTCAGCACAGGCCAGTGATGACCAGGGCGCAGCAATGGAAGGCGTCGAGAACACTCCCCGAGAGAGTGGTGACGACGGTGACCCTGCCGCTGCCGCTTCTCAGCCCAGGGTCATGGCGACCATTGGAGATCAAGAGATTGACGTCACGGACCTGGGTATCGACCCCGAATACCTGGATGCCCTGCCTGAGGAGTTCAGAGAGGAGGTTGTCGCCCAAGCTGTGTCAGAACGCCGCTCCCGGGCACGCGAGGAGGCCACTACTGGTGAGACCCCCGCTGCCTTCCAGGAGTTCCTCGAGGCCCTCCCTCTCCAGCTGCGCCGCGAGATCGAGCAGCAGGAGGCTCAGGAGCAGCGACGCCGTGACCACACTACCGCTCGCGCTGCCGTGTCCTCGGCCAACGCCCGGGACATTATTCAGAGTGACATGGATGCGGCCAGCATCCTGGCCACGTTCCCGCCCGAGCTGCGTGACCAGGCCATGATCGAGCAAGGCCCCGAGATCATCGACCAGCTGCCTCCAGACATGGCCGAGCAGGTGCGCAGGCTGCAGCGAGAGAATGGTGGCGATCCCCGCCAGATCATTAGCGGCCGTGGACCTCCGGGACCGAGCAGGCAGATCCCCCGCCAGCCTGGGCCTGTTGTTGGCGAGACAAAGATCCAACGTCGCGCCGTCGTCCAGATGCTGGACAAGGCAGGCGTGGCGACACTCGTGCGGCTCATGTTCATCGCGCAGCACGGCTCCATCCGTAGCTACCTGTTCAGTGTGTTTGCCGACGTGTGCGAGAACCGCCAGAACCGGCTCGAGGTCATCAGCACCATCCTGCAGATCCTTCAGGAGGGTAGTACCGATATGGGCGCCGTGGACCGCAGCTTCAGCCAGCTCTCTCTCAAGGCCCGGCGCAGCAAGGAGAAGGAGACGGACCCCCGCACCCCGCAGAGCCTCAAGAGGACTCTGACGGCCTTCAACGCGACCGCGTCGACGCAGACGAACTCAGAGACGTCGCCCCTTCTCATCGTCCACCAGTGCCTCGATTTGCTTGTCGACCTGTGCCTGAAGAACCCCCACGTTCCTTGGCTCTTCCTGACCGAGCACGAGGCCGTTGCCGCCAACCTTAAGAGAACATTCAGCCGGAAGAGCAAGGGCAAGGGCAAGGACCAGGACCCCAAGGACTCCAAGGCCCATCGGTTTGCCATCAACTCACTCCTCACCCTGCTCGACCGCGAGCTCATAATGGAGAGCTCTGTTGTCATGACCCACCTCGCCGACCTACTCAACCGCGTCACACTGCCGCTGCAGGCCCTCGAGCGTCGCCGCAAGGAGGCCGAGCAGCAGGACAAGAAGAAGAAGGAGTCATCGTCGACTGCCGTTGAAGGAGGCGAGCCTGCTGCCGACGCAGACAACGACAACAAGACAGAGGAGGGTGCTTCTGCCCCTGCCACTGCCACTGCTACCGGTGCTTCTACCACTGCAACCAATACTGAGGCAGCTCCTGAGTCCGCGGAAGCAGATGACAAGGACGCCGACGTCACTAAGAACGAAGATGAGGTCAAGAAGGATGAGGATGAGGTAGCCACTCAGCAGAAGAAGACTCGTCTTCTCCAGCCTCCCTACATCCCACCGCAGAACCTGACGCTCGTGGTGCGCATCTTTGTGGCGCGTGAGTGCAGCTCCAAGACATTCCAGAACACCATTTCGACCATCAAGAACCTGTCGACAGTGCCGGGAGCCAAGACCGTCTTTGGCCAGGAACTGGTCAACCAGGCTCGCCTTCTCAGCAAGAACATTGTCAGTGACCTTGACGACCTGCTGCCTCACATCGAGAAGGCGTCATCGGGCACCGAGATACAGGGACTCGCCCTGGGCAAGTTCTCGCCCGGTGCGTCGGAGCAGAACAAGCTGCTGCGTGTGCTCACTGCGCTCGACCACCTGTTTGACGGCAAGAAGAAGCATTCGCGGACGGGCGGCACCGAGAGTCCCGACGGCGAGAAGCGCGACCTCTTGTCGTCGCTGTACCACAACTCGACCTTCTCAGCCATGTGGGAGAAGCTGGGTAGCTGTTTGACGGCTATCCACGAGCGCGAGAACATGATGAATGTGGCCACGATCCTCCTGCCGCTCATCGAGTCGCTTATGGTGGTGTGCAAGAACACGACGGTTGAGGACCAGCCGGCTGAGGGTGCCGCAGGCTCCGAGAACAGCAAGGACAAGGAGAAGGATCTGGTCATGTCAAGCCCGCCCGCCGAGTCGCGGACGGCCAGCCTCTTCTTCAGCTTCACCGAGGACCACCGTAGGATCCTCAACGAGCTTGTCCGGCATAACCCCAAGCTTATGTCTGGGACGTTTGCCTTGCTAGTCAAGAATCCTAAGGTGCTCGAGTTTGACAACAAGCGCAACTACTTCAACCGCAGTGTGCACTCGAGGACGGGCCAGCCGCAACACGGGCGACCCGCGTACCCGTCACTTAACCTGTCGGTGCGCCGCGACCAGGTGTTCCACGACTCGTTCCGCTCGCTCTACTTCAAGTCGGGTGACGAGATGAAGTTTGGCAAGCTCAACATCCGCTTCCACGGGGAGGAGGGCGTCGACGCCGGCGGTGTTACGCGCGAGTGGTTCCAGGTGCTCGCCCGCCAGATGTTCGACCCCAACTACGCCCTTTTCATCCCCGTCTCTTCGGACCAGACCACCTTCCACCCCAACAAGCTCAGCGGTATCAACGACGAGCACCTCATGTTCTTCAAGTTCATCGGCCGCATCATCGGCAAGGCCCTCTACGAGGGTCGTCTGCTCGACTGTTTCTTCAGCCGCGCCGTCTACAAGCGCATCCTCGGCAAGACGGTCTCGGTCAAGGACATGGAGTCGTTCGACCCGGACTACTACAAGTCACTCTGCTGGATGCTCGAGAATGACATCACCGACATCATCACCGAGACTTTCTCCGTCGAGGACGACGAGTTTGGCGTCACAAATGTCGTTGACCTTGTTCCCAATGGACGAGACATTCCCGTCACCGAAGACAACAAGCACGACTACGTCCGCCTTGTCGTAGAGCACCGACTACTGTCATCTGTTAAGGACCAGATGGAGCATTTCCTGAAGGGTAAGTCTTCTTTCCTTCTTTCTTCTGTTCGCGACCCCATCATCCTGCAGCTGCTAACACATAACTTCCAGGCTTCCACGACATCATCCCCGCCGAGCTCATCTCCATCTTCAACGAGCAGGAGCTTGAGCTTCTCATCTCGGGTCTGCCAGATATTGACATTGACGACTGGAAGAGCAACACCGAGTACCACAACTACAACCCGTCGTCGCCGCAGATCCAGTGGTTCTGGCGTGCCATCCGCTCATTTGACAAGGAGGAGCGCGCCAAGCTGGTGCAATTCGTTACGGGCACGTCCAAGGTGCCCCTAAATGGCTTCAAGGAGCTCGAGGGTATGAACGGCATCAACCGCTTCAACATCCACCGCGACTACAGCAGCACCGACCGCCTGCCCACTTCTCACACGTGTTTCAACCGTAAGTTTTTCTTCCCAAGTCTTGTGGAGTTTTGCCTCCAGTGCCCCCCCTTGCTTCGCTTATTTATACTGACCCGTGGATTTTGCAGAGCTTGATCTTCCTGAATACGAGAGCTACGAAGTCTTGCGCTCCCGCATATTCAAGGCCATCACCGCCGGAAGCGAGTACTTTGGTTTCGCGTAAATACGTCCATCTGCGGTTCCGCATCAACATGTCTGCCTGTCTGATAGGAGAGAGACGGAAAGAAAGAAGAGGGGTGATGATTTTTGACAGCGCACAATACTAGAGGTGGAATCTGTTTAGTGGTCGGCAGAGCCAGGGGAGAAGGAGTATCACCAGTGTTCTTGTTTTTGAGGAGGAGAGAAAAAGGGGAAACGGGGAAAGGAAAAAAGGATTTGTTTGCTTTGAGAAGGGGTTGTTCATCTTTCAACAGTCTTTCGTCTGGGTCTCCCGCCATGGAAGCTCATCAGGGGGAAGTGCAGGTCCTCCGGCGGCTTCTGGGAGAACAGAGGGAGCAGATTGAGGGGACAAGACCCCGTGGATATGTGTACGAGGGAGACTTGTAGCATAGTGGTATGATGACAATAGACGAGATTGACGATTATTGCTACGAATGCTATTCCTGACGTTGAACCTGGTACCTTGGCGGGTGATGCGTGAATGAATGGACATGGGCTAGGAAGTGGCCAGTTGAGGCAGGTACGGTGGGCTTTGTGTGACGAAGTACTGGAAGAGGAATATGGTTCAGCACAAGTCACACAGGCTAACATGGGTGAACAAGGACTAACTCCATCTTCCATTCCTACTACGGCTCTACGGTTCCCATCTATTCTGTACTCTGGAGAGATGGTGCAGTGATAGGACTACAAGAGTACTAGGAGCATTGGTCACGAGCAGTGTTGTTTCACACAAGGCAAGGTAGAGAGAGACAAAGGTGAGCAAACAAAGTGAAACCTCCGACGGAAGTCATATGGGTATTTCTCTCTTGCTTGTTATCAAAAGAGGGCGGTTTATATTTTTTGTTGTGTCATGCAAGCTTGGTAAAGAAAAAACTCCCCGCCCCAAAAAGTTTTGATCCCAACCCAGTATTCTTTTTTTTCATCTTGAAGAAACTCCCATCCCTGCCCATTTTGCTTTTTGTTCGGTTTTCATACTTTCGTTAAAAGAAGAGTGTAATAACCTTACTTGCGCATGGAGCTGGCACGGCGCTTGCGGGCGTCGGCCTTGGTGGCCTTGGCCTCAGCGACACGCTTGGCGAGAACCTGAGCGTACTCGTTCTGTGAGGAGAGGTTAGCAGGATATCCTTTGATTGAAAGCAATGAAAGGGGTTAACGTACGGCCTCGTCCTTGACCTTCTCAGCCTGGCGGCGCTTGAGGGCAGCGCGGTGGCGCTTGTGCTGGAGACGCTGGGGGGTAACGAGGCGCTGGATCTTGGGGGCCTTGGTGTAGGCAGACTTGCCCTCACCCTTGGGCTGGACCTCGCGGCGGATGACGTACTTGCGGACCTGTAAAGAGTGCACGAGGCGAGATTAGTTTTCTGCGGGGTTTATAGTTTGATAGCCACCCCGTTTCTAACCCATCCTGCAGTCTCTTCCTGCCTCTTCTTTCCTTTTCCATGTGCGTGTGCAGTTGACCCCCAGAGCCCATGAGAGGGCTGTTCCTACGATGGGAGGCAGCAGGCACACAAGAGGCAAAGCAAAAACTTTTTTGCGTGCCAAATGGAAGACAAAGAAGAGGAGCAAGAGACGGAGGATGGCTCCGAAACGAGGATTTTACTCTCACACTCTACCCGGACTGCAAAGGCCTCGGGCAGGCGATGATCGAGTATGGCATCGTCGGGGAGATGAGACAACATACATCGTCATCCTTGGTGAGGCCGAAGAACTTGCGGATCTTGGTGGCGCGCTTGGGGCCAAGGCGCTTGGGGTGGACGGTGTCGGTCAGGCCGGGGATGTCCTCGTCGCCCTTCTTGACAACGGAAAGAGCAAGGACAGACATGTCCATGCCGACGATGCAGCCGTGGACAGACTTGCGCTTGCGCTCACCGGTGCGGCGAGGACGGTAGCACGAGTGGCCGTCAGAGAGCAGGAGCTTGACACGGCCGGGGGCCATGACACCCTGCTTCATGGGGAAACCCTGCTTGTCGTTGCCACCGGTGATGCGGAAGACGTAGCCCTTGAACTCATCGCCAACGGAGTCGCCGGGGACCTCCTGGCCCATCTGTGTATCCAGTCAAGTCAGCATACTGTGTCCTGGGCGTTTTTTTTCTTCCTCTTCTTTTCCATAGTTGTTTTTTTGTTCGGGAAGGGTGAACACGTACGCGCTTCTCCATGAAGACGGTGAGCTTGCGCTCATCCTCGATCTCAAAGAGCTTCTGGCTGCCATTGGCAGGGTAGGAGACGTTCAACTGGAGGAGAGATGTTAGCTGATGCTCGGCCCAAGAGGTTGTCTTGCCATCATTCGCTGTCGTGTGTTCCTCTTCATCCTTGACGGCGGCGGCGACGACGACCCCAAAAAAGCAAAAGCAGACACTTAAGCTGGGAAGTGCATTGCCGTCGTAGTCAAGGACAGGAGTCGACGCAATTGATGGCGAGTGCGATCGTTTCGTACCTTCATCTTGCCAGTGTGTGATGGTCGAGATTGGCTTGACCCGGCAGGTGTGAAGTTGGATTTACAGATTTGGGGGAGGAAGATGGACGCAGCGAAAATTTGGGTGAAATGGAGAAAATGTGTGCCACTAGGGCTGTGGGCAGTTGTGGGGTTTATCTGGCCAATGAGACAGGGCATGCATTCTAGGCGGTGGCAGCTTCTTTTTCCGTCCATTTTTTTTCTGCCAGACAGGTCCAGCCCCGCTGCCAGCGACCTCACCAGCCACAACGGCCACGCCACAAGATACGTACCCAATACGGAAGGCGCGTCGCGTACGGAGTACGACTCGTAGCAATGGTGATGCCAGAGGAAGGCTATCTTGACGACATTCATAGGCCGCCAACTTGAGAGAAAAGAACAGCCCGAAGTCAATCCGAAATGTCCGTCAGACTTCACCCTCCAGCAAAGAGGGGCTCGTCGGAGTCAAATCCCCTTCCCCAACTTCTCCAAACCCCCACCGGCCTAGCCTTCCTCGAGCTCCAAGGCACTATCAACCTGCCCCGCAGCCTCGACGGGGAAAACGAGTCCCTCGAGAATTTCAGCTTCGGCAGGCTCGACTTCCCCCTGTACGATCCAGATGCCGTGGGGTCTGCGTGGATGAAGCGCGTGTACATGTACGTCGGGCAGCATCAGCGGTTGACCGGCGAGGTGAAGAAGCTGCCTAAGGCCATGGCCGTGGTGCGACGAAAGCAGGGGCAGCCGGATGGCGAGGGAGAGAGCGAGGATCTCGAAGTCGTCGAAATTGTCAAGTACAAACTTCTATTCTCGGGGCGACCGGAACCTGTGGGAACGGAGCATGCTCCTGCTTGAGAGCAGCCCAAGAAGCAAGTCAAATCAACACCACCAAGAGCCAGCCTTCCAACAGACTGGCGGGTGCTCGCCATGTCAACGAGGAAGCAGAGGCACTGCGACGACTACTCCTGCCGTTGACTGCAATCCTTCACATGGGTGTACGCTGCACGCCCATGCTACCGAAATCTCGCGCCGCTGGAGCAAGGTCGTCCCGGCAGGACAGGCTCAGACTTGGGTCAAGCGAAAGCACATTTCGAAGCCCATGCAAAGCTCTTATAAATGCATATCCGAGCAAAAGTATACATGTATGCAGGCAGACAAGACTTCGTGGGGAAGAGACAGACCGGGGGAAACATCGGTGGTCAACCTGCTCTTGAATATCACAGCGCACCCTACCGTCAGAATGTTGTATGTATCCAAACCAATGCAACGCTTTTATTTCATATCTTTAAGAAGGTTCTATGCCTCTATCGGCTTCGTCCGCCCCAGCCCATCCTTTCCGTAGTAGTCCATGGGGTACGCGCTTTGCCCCCAACCGTCCCTTACCTCGAGCGCGACGAGGGCCTCGTAAGGCGTGAGCAGCGGTCGGGGGAACGCGTAGCCCCAGTCGATGCTCAGCCTCGGGCACGCCACCTGGACCCAGCACTCGACATCGCTCATGAGAGCCAGCTTTCCCGGGAAGATCTCACTGAGAAGCAGGTTTACAAAGGGGATGCCCCTGTCGCGCAGGCGCTGCTCGATGAGGCCCATGGTGTGCGGGTTGCCTTGGCGGCCGAGGGAGCCGAGGATGAGCCCCCATTTAGTGGCACGCTTTGCCGTGGCGATGGCATCGGAGCGCAGGTCGCGCATCTCGTCGTGGGCGTACGTCTCGCGGGTGAGCTTACGCGAGTACGGGTCGTACCTGTAGGCGGGGATGTCGGGGTTGTGGATCATGATACTCTCGAGGTGGAAGCGGCCGTCTCCGAGATAGAGGATTAAATCGACCTTGTTGGCTGCGTCGTCAAGTTTCGGGGAGGTGCAGCCGAGGATCTCACCCTTGGACAGCGGCGCAATCTGCGGAACCAGCACACTGAACCCCGCCCGCTCGAGCGTCGACCGTACCCCGTGGATGGTGGCGTTGAACTGGATGGTGCCCACAACGGCGACCGTCTTGCCCGAGGCAAAGTTGCGCTCCAGCGACGCCACCAGGTGCGACGTGTCGATGCTGATGTCGACAAAGACGTACAGCGTCTTGATCTTGGTCACGTCCACGGGGATCAGGCAGCTGTGGGCGTAGTGCACGAGCAGGTCGCAGCCTAGAGCGCGAGCCGTGTAGTCGTCGATGCAGCACGCACCGTACGTCACATCACCCATGATGAGGGTCTCCACGCCGGGGCAGAACTGCGTCAGTATGTCCGAGATGGTGGTGGCGAACAGCAGGAGGCCCTCGGGCATCTGCAGGGCCACCTTTGTAGCGCCCGCCGTCTTGATCCGGTGAATCGTTTTGGGTATCTCAAATGAGTAGTTGGATGGGAGGAGGGCCATGGCTGCCTTGAGGGCTGGGTCCTCGAGTATCTCCTTGGGGACCTGGTTCAGCAGGCGAGGAGGGCGGCGAGGCTTGGCGCCTGACAGCACACAAGAAACAGCAAGATTAGTTCACATCCTTGTGCTTTATTACATGATCTGGAAGAGGCTCTGGCTGCCTGGGACAGTTGGAGCATGTTGGATGGAGACTCACGCTGGATAGCCCGACTGTCACTCAGTTTGTCCCCCGCCGTCGCCGCCGCCGCCTCGGTAGCAGCTCTCCGCCCGACAAACCTCTTCTTGGGCTGTTTCACCGCATCTCCTGGGCTCTTTGTCGGCTGTTGACCTGCTGCGTTCTGTGGTGTCTCGGTCGCCGGGTCTGCCGATGGCGGGGGCGGCGGGATCTGTGAGTCGCTGGTTGATTGCGAAAAGTTCTGAGCCTCTTCAATGTCGGCGGCGATGCCCAGGTCTGTCTGGGCGCGGTCTTCCTCCATTTTGAACTATCCGAGTCTCGGACTCTGTAGACGGTATCCGGATTTGTTTATTTTGTTTCTCTTTTGTTTCCTCGTCTCTTACTCTCCCGTGAAATGAAAGAGTAGAACCCAGCCCGATAAGAAGTCGATAGTGGGATGAGTCGATGGTGGGGTGAAGTTTGAAAGGCTATGCTCCACTATGAGTTTCCTCATGGGATTTTTTTTCGCCCATGACTTTAAGTGGCAAGTACGGACTCTATTGGTACATTTCTACGCCGCGAACCACTTGGACCAGCAGCCAGAGCCTTATTCATACACCTACATCACTAACACACAAGACGACGATACGAGGCTTAAAAGGTTATACATTTCCCATTACTGGACCTAAGATTATCCCCTATTTAAAGATTGGGTGTGAATCAACCACAAAAAAAGAGAGTAAGAAGAAGAAGAAAAAGGAGAAGAGGGGAAATTAACAAGCACAGCAAAGAATAGCAAAGAATAGCTAACAGCGACATTACTCGTCGTCCACGGAAAAGTGGTAACGCGCCCCGAGGGTATAAGGACCGTCCTCCGGCCCCCAGATCTGCTTGGGGATACGGCCCCACTGGGGGTTGTTGATGCCGTCAATGTAGTCCTGGACCTCGATGACGAGGCATCCATACTTTGGGATACCGCGGGGGAACTCATTTTCAGCGCTTCCGTGGAGACCCTGGCTGTCCTTGAGGGTGATTGTGCCGTCCATGCCATTGCAGGCGTACATCTGGAGGGCAGCCTGGTCCGAGTAGACGTCGATGCCGATGCCGGACCAGTCGGAGTGGACAGAGACGATGGGGGAGTGGGTGCGCCAGTCGTAGCTGGGGCCCAGGGCGTCGCGGTTGACGGTCCAGCAGTTGTCGTAGCCGTCGCAGCCCGTGCCGCAGTTGTCCTTGATGTCGGGGTCGCCAAACGAGGCGCCCAGCTGCTTCTCGGCACTCCAGAAGTCATTGACGGACCCCTTGGGGTTGGATACGATGTCGCCGGTGGGAATGAGGATGCCGTCGACAGCGACGCGCTGCCCGCTGTAGGGCATGTGCAGCGTGTGGTTGAGTGCCGTGTTGGTCTCGTCGTTTGCGAAGCCGTCGAGGTTCCAGTACGTGTGGGAGGTGAGCATGATGGGCGTCTTGCGCGTCGTCGACACGGCCACGATGGAGATGTCCCAGTCCCATCCGGAGACCGAGTAGGTCACGTACGACACCACCTCGCCGGGGAAACCCTCCTTGCCATCCGGGTCGACAATGGAGAAGGTCACGGAGGTGTTGGTGTGCTCGACGGCCGTGAAGTTGCGCCAGCTCCACCCGTCCTCTCCGCCGTGCAGCGTGTCCTTGCCGTCGTTCTCGTTGGCCGACACGTTGAAGCGCTCGCCATCAATGACAAACGTACTGTTCTTGATGCGGTTCGCGTACCGGCCCGGCACAGCCCCAAACGTCGGGTGCTGCTCGTCCTCGCTGTAGTAGGTGGCATTCTCCCATCCAGCCACCACGTCGCGGCGCACCCCGTTCTTGTCGTTGATGTACAGGTCCGAGATGGACCCGCCGTACTCCACGAAGCCCAGCTTCAGGTGCGCGCTCTGGATCCAGAACTTGCCATCCTTGTCGGGCTGGGGCGTCTTGGCCAGGGCGGCGGACCCGAGGCTCGGCAGCGACAAGGCCAGAGCCGCCAGGCTCACCAGGCTGTTTCGCAGCTGCATGTCGTGCGTCTGTGTGTGTCTGTCTTCTTGTACTGTATATTGGGTAAGACGTGTGGCCTGTTTGAGGGTGTCGAGAGATGAGGTAAAACACACAATTGGAATGCCAGGGAGAGCAATGGGAAGCAGACGGGAAGAGGGAGGACTCGCGCACCCATCACCCCCATGGCTGGGACCAAGCTCTTATAAGTACCTGTCTCACTTCTCACAGTTATAACTCGTACAGCGTATACACCTTCTCTCTCTGGCCCTGGCGCCCCCCCCAGAGTTACTTCCTGCTGGGCTTGGGCCTGGCCGGATCAAGAATCCGCATGTGTGGGCAAATGAGAGACACACGCACACTCGCATTGGAACCTCCGCTCCCGTCATCATCTGCTCAAAACCCCCGTGGTAGGTACCGACGATCATGACCCCGACTTGGCAATTGGCGGGCTTCCGGGCCGACGAGGGGGGGTGGGAGTGTGAGGGGAGCCAACGCCATGCCGCTTTCAGTCCCGGGGAACAAGAGGACGAAAAGGCCACCAAGGGGGAAAGAGATTAATGTCGTGCTCCATCAGCAGACGTCAATTGGCAAGTGAGAATGGTCAGATAGAATGCTGGGCTCAAGGACCAACAATGCGTTGGACCTGGGACGACGGACGGACGAGTAAACATTGAATGCTTCTCCGCACTCTTGCCCATCTCCTCCAATCATGGTCGGCTTCCCCGCGGGGATAAATAGATCCATACCTAGGTATTACTCCGTACATCCAACATCCAACGTCCAACATCTTTTCGAATCGGTTGTATTAGTGCCGATGTTGGAGCTTGCATTTCGACCGAATGTCCTTCTCCGCATGCTATAACCCCTCCAATCATTCATCATCCATCCACACTCGTATCCCTCAGAACCAGTAGCCCCATCAACTCCACGCGGACCAATCCCTCTCGAAGGACCCGGGAGATGCCGGCTATCCTTGCCTCCAATACTGCAAGCAAGAGATGGCAATGTGCCATGGCGTTGACGTACGCCGGACGGTCTCTCTGTCCTAGGTACATGTAATAGTGATACGCCGCTGCCCAGCAACTCCAATCGCGTCGTGATCATGTTGCAACCGACCAAACTCTACAGGTACGGTACGAGTACGAGCAGGCATCCAGAAACAGGACATGGGATTCCATCGTTTCCTAGAGTAACTCGGCATGTGGCAAGCCAGATGCGATAACTCCATAGTCATAGCATCAGCCATGTAAGCCCAATGACGTACATATGGCGCCCAGCCACTTTTCATTCAAGGCTCACGAGGCCAAGGAGACGAAAACATACGAGTACGAGCAATATGCAGTTGGCAACGTTACTACTACAGAGTACGGAGTACCTACGGAGTAGTACTCAGTAATAGTACTCGGTAAGCATCGATCCCCTCATATGTACCTTTACTTGTACCTTCCATTGTACTGCCGACTCCCGAGCGGCAATCGATTGAATCCTTCAAGTTCGTTGTGTAAGCCCAACTCAGGCTACCCATGGGGCCCCGCAATCACCGACAGGGATTAGCCACCAAGGTTCCCATAGCACAGCGACATATTGGTGCGCATAAGAATATCGTAAAGCCCGCCGATGAAGTCATGGGACCGACTTTCTACTAGTTCTTTTGGTCTGGAAAGACGGCCGAATTTGTTCCTTGGCGCTTCCAAGAACTTGTTCTACGCTGCCCCGCCTCGCCTCGCTTCCGCTTGCATATATGTATCAAAACCAACAACAGACACCATCACCAGGAATACCGAGTACATTGGGACAGGACAATCACGTAGGTATAGACAGTCATATTCACTATTCGCAGACACCGACACTATACAACACACATGCTTTGACTATCTCAAGGAAGCGAGGCAATTTGAAAACAAGACAAGACAAAAACAAAAAGGGACCGTCACCACACCATATGCCTTTGACAACAACTCTGTCCCCTACTCTCTCTCCCCTAATTCGCCGACGTTCGATCGATCCTAACAAGATGATTACATGGCAGACAAATCTGCTCACGCGTCAATCAGATTCTCCTCGGCCTGCTTCTTGCTGGCGGCCTCGGCCTCGGCCCTGGCCTTGCCCTTGGCCTTGGCGTCCTTGTGAGCACGCTGGTAGTACTCGTTGAGCACCTTGCCGGGGATACGGTTGAGCAGCTCCTTGGGGTAGATGCGGAGCAGGCTCCACGCCAGGTCGAGCGACTCGTAGATGCTCCTCGACTCGTATGCGCCCTGGGCAATGAACTGGCGCTCAAACTTCTCGAGGAACTCGAGCGACAGCTTGTCCTCGCTTGACAGAGCCTCCTCACCGACAACGGCCTTCATGGCCGCCGCGTCTCGTCCAATGGCGTACTTGGCGTACAGCTGGTTCGACACGTCGCCGTGATCCCGTCGCGTCATGCCCTCGCCAATGGCCGACTTCATCAGTCGCGACAGCGAAGGCAGCACGTTGATGGGCGGGTAGATGCCGCGGTTGTGCATCGCCTGGTCGACAAAGATCTGGCCCTCGGTGATGTACCCCGTCAGGTCAGGGATGGGGTGGGTGATGTCGTTGTTAGGCATCGTCAGGATGGGAACCTGCGTGATGGAACCGTTGCGGCCGGTCACACGGCCCGCGCGCTCGTAGATGGTCGACAAATCAGTGTACATGTAACCGGGGTATCCACGACGACCAGGCACCTCCTCACGGGCGGCCGACACCTCACGCAGGGCGTCACAGTACGCCGACAGGTCAGTCAGGATGACCAGGACGTGCTTCTCCAGCTGGTAGGCGTAGTACTCGGCCGTAGTGAGGGCGAGACGAGGAGTGATGATACGCTCGATGCTGCAGACATACTGTCAGTCAATGTACAATGGAAGAAGAGAAGATGCAAACAGCAACGGTCACGACGAGAGGAGAGGAAGGGCGTGTGGAGGCGTCTTACGTAGGGTCGTTGGCAAGGTTGAGGAACAGAGTGGTACGCTCGAGCGAACCGTTCTCCTCAAAGTCGCGGGTGAAGAAGCGGGCCGTCTCGAGGTTAACACCCATGGCACCAAAGACAATGGAGAAGTTGTCCTCGTGGCCATCGTGGGTGCCCTTGTTGGTGATGCCCTGCTTCTGCACCAGACCGGCCTGTCGGCAGATCTGGGCGGCAATCTCGT
Organism: Geosmithia putterillii; assembly: GCA_900188575.1. Taxonomy (NCBI): domain Eukaryota; kingdom Fungi; phylum Ascomycota; class Sordariomycetes; order Hypocreales; family Bionectriaceae; genus Geosmithia; species Geosmithia putterillii. The sequence goes on along the minus strand of FYEU01000308.1, from coordinate 910,397 downwards.
TGTGGGGCAGACCGGCGGCCGAGAAGATGGGGATCTTTTGGCCACGGGCGACCGAGTTCATTGTGTCGATGGCCGAGATACCGGTCGAGATCATTTCCTCGGGGTATTCCTGCACCATGTAGGTCAGCACTGGATGTCACTATTGTTTCCCCTCTACTTTCCCCTTGTGTTTCTCTCCATCTTCCTCCTTCCGACTCTTGTTCATCTTCATCTTCATATTCTTCTTCGTAGGCAACACGGGCCATGGGGGCGCAAAACTTACACGAGAGTAAGGGTTGATGGGAGAACCGTTGATGTCGAGGTAGTCCTCGGCGAGGACGGAGGGACCCTTGTCAATGGCACGACCCGAGCCGTCAAAGATGCGACCCATCATGTCCTCAGAGACACCAATCTTCAAGCTGTGGCCGGTGAACTCGACTTTGGTCTAGACACACAATCAACTTGTCAGCAACTCAATCCAACCAATGCCAACCTCTTTTTGTCCGGGGAGGACTATATGTTCTTACCTTCTTGACATCGATACCAGATGTTCCCTCAAAGACCTGGACGACAGCGCGGTCGCCTACGTGAATCGTGTTACGTCAGTGTCATCTATTCCACCACCGCGGTATAGAGCTTCCTCAGAGAGGAAGGGGGGAGGGCGAGCGCAATCGTACCTCGGGCCTCGAGGACCTGACCAGAGCGCTCCGTGCCATCGGGCAGCGTAAGCGTCACGATCTCGTTGAACTTGGGGAATTTGACCTAAAACGGTTGACACCGCAAGTCAGCAACCAACCAATCATCCAACATCACCACCATCACCACCACCACTCTTCCCCTCTCCATTGTAGATATGTAAAACGCACATTGTCGAGCACAACCAGAGGTCCGTTGATGCCGCCGACAGTGTTGTACCGGATTCGCGGCACGATCGAGTACGACGACGACTCGCGCGGGTCGCTCATGATGTCGATGGGATTGGACAAAGCGGGATTTGCTCTTCTTGTTTCAGGAAAGAGGCCACTCTCGTCGAAACCTGACGGGACAGAGAGGCAAATAAGAGAAAGGAAAGCGGAGAGGACGAGGCAGAGGGGGGATTGCCTTGGGGGGGAGGACGAGGCGGGCTTCGTTGGTCGTCGGGTCGAGGTCGGGAGGAAGCTGGGAGGGCACGACGAATGAGGTTGGATTGCCCAGGAGGCTGAGCTTGGTTTCGCTGTTGGCTGCTGGGGGGGAGGGACGTCGGACGGTGGTGGAGTTGGAGGGCCCTTTCTGATTCTCTGGCACGGACGCAGCACTCTGACTGGCTGGAGGCTTGGGGGGGGGAGAGCTTCGTGTGTCCACTGTCCACAATCTTGTGTGGATCCAGTCTCTGACATCACATGACTTTCGAACATACGCAATACGCCATAGTAATACTAAACACTATTAGTATCTAACTGGTATCATGATCTCTACTAATATACAAGAGGATATCCATTGTTCAAGTTGCAGACAAACTTTTTTATTTTGGTGCAAAAGGACACACAGTATGTTATAATAGTACTAGTAGATGATACACACGGAAAAGACTCGAGAAGGCAAGCCGTCGCTTACTCCCCCTTGGTTGCCTCGGCCGCTCCCCTGGCCCTGGCCCCGAGCACAGCCTTGCCGACGGCGCTGATGTTGGGCCTGCCCAGCTCTCCGGAGATCCACTCGCCAATGTCAGCCACGGCATCGAGGTCGACACCTGTGCTCATGCCCAGCGTTTCCATGAAGTAGACAACGTCCTCGGTCGACACGTTGCCCGTGGCGCCGGGGCTGTAGGGGCAGCCGCCGAGGCCGCCGACGGCGCTGTCGAAGGTGCGTACGCCGTGCTCGAGCGCCACGGCCGTATTGACAAGGGCCTGTCCGTACGTGTCGTGGAAGTGCATAGCCAGGTCCTCGTTGCGGATGCCCGCGGCCGACAAGCAACGGAGGAGCATGCCCGTGCGCGGCGCCGTGCCCATGCCCGTCGTGTCCCCCAGCGACACCTCATCGGCGCCCGACTCGAGCAGGCCCGCCGCTATCTCGGCGACGCGGTGCGGGTCCACGTCATACCCCTCAAACGGACATCCCAGCACCACCGAGATGTACGCCCGCACCCGCATCCCCAGCGCCTTGGCCTCTTGGATCACCTCGCGGAACCGCTCCAGCGACGTCTGGATGTCGCAGTTGAGGTTGCGCTGCGAGAAGGTCTCTGTCGCCGCCGCAAACACGGCCATCTCCACACCTGGCTTCCTCTTCTTCAGGCCCGGCCCCGACTCTGCCTCTGACACCGGTTCTAGCTGCGTCCAGTACTCGCCAGAGTGCTGCTTCAGCAGGCTAGCCGCGTCCTCGAGTCCGCGGAGGTTGGGTGCCAGGAACGAGTACGATACGGGCGAGTGTGATTGCACCTTGTTGTGTAGAATGTGCTGGAGTATATCGCTCGAGTTGGACATCTGAACTGGTTAGCAAAGGCCACTGCGAGAGTCGAGGTGTAAAATCCCAGGGCAATGAAAAGTGACAAAGTGCCCAGATAGACAGAGGAGAGATCCTACCTGCGGAACCCATTTGGGCGACACAAACGACCCGGCCTCAATCGTCGTCAGTCCCGTCCTCGCCAGCCGCTCAATCAGCTCGACCTTTGTCGCCAGCGGAATCGTCGTCTTCTCATTCTGCAGCCCGTCTCGCGGTCCCACCTCGACGATGCGGATTTGGTTGTCCGACACGGCCGACGAAGAGGCCTGCTGCTGGCTGCGGCGGCTGGTGGTGCTTGCGAAACCTCGTCGCATAATCGGCGCCGCCATTGTTGTTCGCACCGCCAGGGGAGGAGCAGCCCTGCATGCTCGGCAGGCTGCTGTGCGGAGGAGAGCCATGATCGGTCGTGGTCGTGCGCCGTGGTAGGGGTCGTGTGCGGAGGGAGAAAGTGTGTCGTCTGTGTTCGTCGTCTGGCTCGATGGGGTCGAGACGAATCGCGTGCACCTCTCAATGAGAGTACTTCGTAATGGATAGGCAGGGTGTCGTGGAGAGGTGTGGGCGCCGTTGGTGACCGTTGGCGACCGTTGATGGTGGTGTGCAAGCAAGTACAGGTTGCAATATTACAGGTGCAGTAGAAGTACAGGTTTAATCCGAGGTTCCCATGATGGGTGAATGGCCCGCCTACTATCGGTTCTGTATTACCGACCAGGCCAGACCACCACCCGCCTACTCTCCTGTCTGCACCAGCTCCCGGGCAAGCTCCCGCTGCCAGCTCCACAATCCCTGCCAGAATTCCCATCTGCCCATCTCTCCCCATCTGCACGCCACCACTACGCCATACTCTTTTTAACAATCATGCATGCATGCACGCACGCACGCACGCATACACCCCTACACGCACAAAAGATACACAAAGAACATCAAAGAAAAGAAAGAGAGAAAAGAGACTTCAGGTGCAGCCAGTGACGATGCTTACTACTAGGACTATATCGGGGAAAAAGCGGAGGGCCTGGGCCTTCCATGTACAGAAGTGTATTTTTCAAACATTAAAAAGCGCGTCTGGCATAAGGCTTTGCAAAAGAAGAACCACCCCCGGTATTTTAGGAATGAGAGTGGGTTTGTGTTGTAAGAACGTGTCTACCTGGGCCTCATGTGGCCCCGAAACTCGTCAAAACCACCGCGCGGCACATCCGTCTAGTACTCGGCCTCGAGCTCCTCGTCGCCCAGCGAGTCGGCGGCCACCTCCTCGTAGTCGCGCTCGAGAGCGGCAAGGTCCTCGCGGGCCTCGGAGAATTCACCCTCCTCCATACCCTCACCGACGTACCAGTGGACGAAGGCACGCTTAGAGTGCATGAGGTCGAACTTCATCGACAGAGAAGACCAGGCCTCGGCAATGGCGGTGGTGTTGGAAAGCATGCAGCTGTAAATTGGTCAGCGGGGAGTTCTCCCAATCACCTTGAGGGGGCGTTTTTGTTTTCTCATGTTTGCATCAAAGGGGTGGCGGTTCCTTTGCCACCACTCGTCTGGAGAGGGAAGGGGAGTAAACTTACACAGCGCGGTCGACCTTGGCGAGGTCGCCGTTGGGGACGTTCTCGGGAGCCTGGTAGCAGATACCAATCTTGAAGCCAGTGGGGCACCAGTCGACGAACTGGATGGTCTGCTTGGTCTTGAGGTGGGCAACGGCACCGTGGGCGTCCTTGGGGACAACGTCGCCGCGGTAGAGCAGGCAGGTGGCCATGTACTTTCCGTGGCGGGGGTCGCACTTGACCATCTGGTTGTTGGCCTCGAAGCAGGACATGGTCATCTCCTGGACGGAGTTGGCCTCGTGGGCGGCCTTGGCGGCCGAGATGACGGGCGAGTAAGCAACCAGGGGGAAGTGGATGCGGGGGTACGGGACCAGGTTAGTCTGGAACTCGTTGAGGTCGACGTTGAGGGAACCGTCGAAGCGGAGCGAGGCCGTGATGGACGAGACGACTGGTAGGTTGTTTGGTCAGCAAAATGAAACAGAAAACCCCGGGGAATCAAAAGGAACCAGATAGTAAAGGAAGCAAAGACACTGACGTGTCTTGTGGCTCCTGTGGTGGCGACTTACCCTGAGCAATCAGGCGGTTCAGGTTCTCGTAGTTGGGGCGCTCGAGGCCGAGGTTGCGGCGGCAGATGTCGTAGATGGCCTCGTTGTCGACCATGAAGGAGCAGTCAGAGTGCTCGAGGGTGGTGTGCGTCGTGAGGATCGAGTTGTAGGGCTCGACGACCGAGGTGGCGGTCTGAGGGGCGGGGTAGACGCAGAACTCGAGCTTGCTCTTCTTGCCGTAGTCGACGGAGAGGCGCTCCATGAGAAGGGCACCGAAACCGGAACCGGTACCACCACCGAAGGAGTGGAAGACGAGGAAGCCCTGGAGACCAGCGCAGTTGTCGGCGACGCGGCGAATCTTGTCGAGGACAGTGTCGATCAGCTCCTTGCCGACCGTGTAGTGGCCACGAGCGTAGTTGTTGGAGGCATCCTCCTTGCCGGTAATCATCATCTCGGGGTGGAACAGGTTGCGGTAGGTTCCGGTCCGGACCTCGTCAACGACATTGGGCTCGAGGTCGCAGTAGATGGCGCGGGGGACGTGCTTGCCCTGGCCTGGATAGAGACGGTCAGCGGTTAGCCCCTAGAGACGCGAGGCTCATTCACACAAGAGAGCACAAGTCCGGAATCGCGATGAAAGACGTACCAGTCTCGGAGAAGAAGGTGCTGAAACCCTGGTCGGGGTCCTGAGCCTTGCGCTCCTCGGTGAGGTAGCCATCGGGCTATCGGGTGCTGATGTCAGTTTCTGCTGTGATGTATGCAAGCTCGGGAGTAGAGCCGGTGGTGAAGGTAGAGTCTGGCGTTACCTGGATACCGTGCTCGAGGCAGTAGAGCTGTAAGGATGAGGTTAGCACGCGTCGTACAAAATCAGAGACACACGGGGCTCGTGTCTCGCAGATCGTTGTGAAAAGAACTCACCTCCCAGCAAGAGTTGGCAATCTGGCAGCCAGCCTGGCCGACTGTTGTGATGGCGATGGTGGTTAGCAAGGACTCGACGCGTAGTACAAGACGCCGGGGCGGGAGAGGGGAGGGCAGGTTCTCGCGTCCGGTTGACGCGAGGCCCGTCTCGATTCGGCAGACAGCGCGAGGCAAGAGACTTACCGTTGATGCTGATAACCTCACGCATGGTGGATGGTTGTAAAAAGAGATATGGGTGGTGAAGGGCGGGGTGGGAAGGTAGCAAGTGTCAACAAAAAGCTTCCGGAGCTTGGAAGGCCCAGGCAGGAGTCTTGTCGAGTCGGGTAGAGGAGGATGAGGGTGGATGAGGCTAAAGGCAAAAAGACAGTCGACAGACGAAGACGACAGTTTCTTGCAAGAATGGGACGACGGGTTAGCGAAATGAGGTCGGAGGAAGAGGTGGGCAAAAAGAAGGGAAGAGGGTCTCTCTCTCGTTGGGTCACGCCGGCGGGCAAAGAAAATAATAGGTGGGGGAAATTGGGGCGCACAGGGGGGGAGAGGGAGGGGAGGGATGGGCATTGGCGGGCAGGGAGGGGTGCTACAGGCTTGGACAGGCTGCAGGCAGGGCACCACTTACCACTGGTCAGGTACTGTACGAGTATGTACCTGTGCTCTCTCGGTGTCAAGTCTCACGTCGTCACTTTTTTCATCCATATCGGGCTTCTCTACATGTACATACGATGAGCATTGCAGAACACTACGATGGAGCCAGAGCATCACTGCTAACGAGTGCGAATCCTCCGAGTCGGTATTATGATCGCTCGCACTTGGTAGGCGTCGAGTAGCGGAAATCCCCCCCTTGTTGACGTCTGGGATTGGTAAGCGCGTTCTGGCCGGGTGGTTCCTGCTGCTCCCGGCCGGCTCACCGCTGGTAATAATGACAATAATAAGGCCACCGCACTACGAGTATTATTACTACTTACTGGGCATCTGTACCCGTCCAGGCGGTCATTACAGCGTGTTAGCCCCATACTACGACCAAGTACAAGCCTCTAAAAGGGCAGCCTAGTGCTTCGTAGGCTACGGTCTACAAGCTGCAGACCGACCGTCCATCGGTGTCCGCGCGGGCAGCTGCGATCCAGGAGAAGATGCCTCCACCGCCTTTGCCCCCTCCCCTTGGGCCCTTCCCCCTTGGCCTTGGGGCCTTGGGCTTCTTGGGAACCGACAAGGGTTCCGTACCCGTACTAGACAGTTTCCCCCCTTGTCGGGCTCTCTCTTTCTCTCCCTCACTTTTAATTGAGTCATCTCACCGAATGGCTCCTTCATTGGTCTCTCGGGGTCCTGGGTGATACCGCAATATTCTCGTGGTGGTGATGGCATGTGCTAGGCCACACCAGGGGAGATGAATGTTTTCTGCCTAGCCGTGTTGACAGTAGCAAACGACTCACAGGAGTACTTTGTACCCGGACAAACACTAAACAAATCTAGAGTGCAAAGTAAACACCACTTTACCCTGCGTGGAAACGACGCGTTGCTACGCTGGTCAAATCAAATCACAGAGTGCCACCGTCTACCGGACCCATAGTGCGACGTGTTGGGTGGTGGCGACGTCACGCGCTGTACTTGGGGAGAGCTCCTCAGTGCTCCATACTCGGGGCGTGTGAGAGGCTCGGAAATGACTTTACAATGGCTTCCAGGCGTTTGCTTGTATCAGAAAACATCGGTATATCACTTTGGACTCAGACTGGCATCAGACGGTGAAAAAGAAACGAGACACACGCGGGAAAAGAAAACGGTTCAGGGTCCAGCATACGAACCCTGTTTGCCCATCCGAGTCTGATTAAGTGAGGGAGGCTGTGGCATTCCACCCAGCTGGCAGCAGTGCCAGCAAAGGACAGGGCCAAAGCGTCCGAGCACATCTGCAGTGGATCCGCAGCAATGGCCCATCACCCGCTCGTACTAGTACCGGCTGGGTACGACTGCATACGAGGACTTACGGCGTAATACACAAGCAACAAGCTGTATCCATCATATCCATCACCTGGTCATCGCCATGAAGCTCCAATTCCCGTCCGTCATCTCCTTGGCCTCTCTCATATCTGGCCTGGCGTCTGCCAACACCGAAAAGGCCATCTTCCTCGGCCCCGCCACCGTCGCCGTACCCAGCCAGAAACCCACACTGTCCGATCTACGGCTCGACACGCTGACCCCCGCGACGTCGACCGTCCGTACCGAACTCGACCGTATCTTTCCCTCCGAGTCTGCTCCGGGGAAAGCAACATGGCTTCTAGTGCGGAACCTGACTGAGGGGCAGAGGTACGAGGTGCGAGTATGCTGGTCTGCCATGGTATGTGACGTCCATAACGTGCTATGCCGAGAAGAAGAAGTAGTGGGAGGACAAGAGGGGAAGAAGCCTATCCACATCATATGATATACCTGTTACCTTCCATCTTGGCATTCATTCTTCACCGTGTTGACCCCCCAAAAGGAACCAACCAGCTTTTCCCTCGATACCTTCGACCTCAAGACCGTCTTCGACACCCCTGAGCTTATCCAGTCTCTGGCTGAGTACGCTACGTCGCGACAGGCAGAGGACGGTCATGCCTCGCCATCGTCCCAGGACAGCAGCCACGGGGACGGCGAATCCTCCCTGCTTCTCCTCCGCGTACTTGCCGCAGCAGACTACTATACTGACGATGCCGAGCTCATGAACTCCCCGCCGCCCGTTCTCGTCGATCTCATCCTCGACCCGTTCCTCCTCAACGTCCTGCCGCGGTCCCTCGTCCCGACGGTGGGGTATGTCGTCGCCGTAGCGAGCCTCACGTGGTTTGTCGCGCGGGGAGTGGCCTCGTCGCTGCGGGGGTATGCCACGCGGCGAGATGGTTCTTCGAAGAAGAATCAATAGATTGAGGTCTGATGCTGGGAAAATAGCTTTCGTATTTCATACACTGGAAGTGCAGAGTCTGGACTGTTCGCTATCCAATCACTAGTATGGGACAGGGCGGCACTCACAACTACACAGCGATGTCCCTCGCAAGTGAATACGGCGAGGGCCGCTAGAAGCCTCCAACTCGCCTCGCCGAATCCCTCGAACCCGAATATGGCAAAGCAAACAGCCCTTCCGAGTCGTAATCACCGAGGCTCACGCCGTCTACGGCAGGTCGCATGGTTGTGGCTACCAGGTGAAGGCACAGGCCCGAATCTCTACGCATAAAGATCCAAACAAGAATAGCAATGGAATGCGCGAGGGCCGTCGCAGAGCCTAATCCTTCCTCGAGACATCTACTCCATCCGGCGCGCTTGACTTAGTAATACCGACCAGTGCTGGATCTCGAATCTTCTGTTGGTTGTTGTTTGGCATTCGTAAATGATGGCGTCTTTGCAGACTTGAAGGAACTAAGATAGTAAGGGTGGCGGAACGAAGTAGAAAAGAGCGAGTGCGTCTCGAAGGAGTAAGAGAGTAAAGAAGAATAGACAGCAGAAGCAAACACACGCGGATATATATGCCCAGTCACAACAAGGCACGGGGGGGAAACAAACAACTGTGGCGACTGCCATATCATATGTCCAACAGCTGGTCAGGGCCGAGCCGACGACAAGAATTCGAGTTGCCCAAATCAGGCAAAAAAAGACCATCTATCATGAGGGTGGCGGGGAGGGGGGAGAGGAAATAAGAGGTATAAATGAGGTTGACAAGATGGAAGAAGAGGAAGAAGAAAAAGAAAACGTCAAGAGTAAAATCAATACCGCGACCCGTACCCCGGCTGCCCATACGATCCATGGCCGCCGCCACCGCCTCCGTACTCATACGCCTGCCCATGGCCCTGCGGCTGCTGTCCGGGGTAACCCCCGCCTGCGCCGCCGCCGTACGGCGCCGGGGCCCCGTACGCACCGGGAGGTGGACCTGGCGGCGGGGCGTACTGCTGGTGCGAGGCACCGCCACCGTAGACGGGCTGCGAGCCGTACCCCCCGTGCTGCTGGTGTGAGGAGTGTTGTGAGGGCGGGGCGTACTGCTGGTGGCCCTGCTGGCTGTGCTGCGGGCTGTGCGAGTAATGGCCCTGGCTGTGACCCTGGCTGTGGCTGGAGGAGTGGCCGCCGCCGTACGAAGGGGCGCCGACGCCGACGGGCGAGTAGGAGTGCTGTCCGCCAGACGACGACGGAGGGGGGATGGAGGAGCTGGAGGAGTGGTGGTGTGACGAGCTCGTCGGGGTGTTGCCACCACCGCTGCCGGGGGCATGGTACGTGGGTGCCTGGCCAGAGTAGCCGTCACCGTTGGAGCCCGAGTTAGAATATCCGTAGCCCTGGCTCTGTAAGAGGATTTTGTCAGCAAAAAATGAGCCTAGACAGGAAGGGAGAGGGGGATAATGAAGAAATGGGATGATGGAGACGAGGACATACCGAGTGTCCGGGCTTGTTTCCGCCAAACATATTGGCTACGCCACCCATGACGCTGCCGGCCAGGCCGCCCTGGGAGTGGCCCGAGGCGGACGAGTTACCCCCGTGGTAGTTGGTGGGCTGCTCGGGCTTGCTGGCCGTGTGGTTGGCGGAGCTGAGGAAGCTGGAGGCGAGCTGACCAACAATCTTGCCCGTCGACGACGAGGAGCTGGTCTTGCCGTGGCTGCCGGAGCTTCCACCAAGGAACTGGCCGGCCAGGGCACCGAGGGGGTTGCTGGAGCTGCTGTTGTTGTTGGAGCTGCTCTGCTTACTGAGGAGGGCGTTCATGGCCATGCTCTGTTTATCAGATTAGCATAATTGTCATCACCAAAGCTGCAGCCAGCTGCCAAGAAGAGGGAAGAAGAGGAAGAGGAAGAGGCAGGACGTACACCAAGGCCTCTGTCGCCGCCAGGCCCGTCGGCGACGGCACCTCTCATGTTCTCGGGCAGGATGGGCTCCAATGTGCCATCTGCGTGGCGGACCGTCTGCGACCCGTCCGGGTGGGTGATGAGCTCGCGCGAGGTGGCCGAGGTGGCGGCGGCGGGAGTGCCAAAGGGATGGTCCGAGGCCTGGGCGGGCGTGTTGCCCGTCTGGACGGCCTGGGTGGGCGTCTCCCACTGCGAGACGCCCGTGGCCAGCTGAACGTAGTAGTATTTCTTGCTCGAGCCGTCCCACTGCGCGATCCAGCCGGCGGGGAGGTGTGGCGGGGCATACGTGGGACCGTCGGCGCTGGGGGTCGAAGGGCCGGCCATGGTGGGCTGTATGGGCGTGTGTGCGTGTGCGTTGCGGGCAAGCAGCACTCGTCTTCTCTCTGCCCCTGTTGCTGTTCAATGTCCTGTCGTTCGCAGGCCGGAGGGGGGACAGTGATGGTGCGTGTGCGTGGTGTTGTGGTGGGTAAAAAGGGAAGAGGGAAGTCAAAAGCAGTGTGGAGAGGAGGGGAGGGAGGGGCTGGATTGGGGGTGGATGGCCGCTTTCGTTACTATGGCGAGATAGTGGCAGTAGCTTTGCGACGATTCTTGGCTTGACCCCAGTTGGGAATAACGAGAAAGGTGCAGAAGAAGGGACAAAAAGAAGAAGAAGAAGAAGAAGAAGAAGAAGAAGAAGAGGAAGACGGGAAAAGGACAGGAGATCAGAAGAACAAGAAGAAAAAAAACAATTTACGCATAGATGGATGGTAATCCTGCTGATACTGGCCTCAATCCGGTCAAAAGTCCAGTGGTAGTGCTTCGTACGGAACCCACCAGCACCAGCCAGCGCCACCCAAGTCATCTGAGCCACCACAGCCCTGCTAAAGGTCACAGAACGAGCGAGAGCGCACGAGAGCACAGCTGGGCTCGAGGCAATATGCGCAGCAGTCTACCAGCCAATACCACTATGAGCACTACGCATGCAGTATTACCATGTACGAGTAGATCGGACTAGTCGCTTGGTACCGAGGAGAGCGCGCAGCAGAGTTGCATCGACTGACCTCGGCCATGTCGCTCTAGTAGGCTGCTAGTACTGATAGTGTGCGCTTTTGGAGAGGGGGGACTGCAACCACCTCCATCTATCATCCTATTGTCCTTTTTGTTGTTGGACAAGCCATCTGTCCATCTATCAATACCATGGTTGGATAAATGGTGAATGGATGGATAGATGGGGGTGGATAGATGGATAGCTTGCCGAATTGTCAGGCAAGAAAAGAGGACCCATCCTCTGCATTCCTCGCCCTCGCTCTCACCTTCGCCCTCGCCCTCATTCTCATCCTCGTATTATGCTCAGACGAAACACGCAGCAATTGCCCACCCGTGGGCCCGACAATGCCGTCTGTCATCTTCCGCTGCGGGAATGGTGCGGGTACGGGTGTCAAACGAGGACCATGATCCGTGATCCGTGATCCATATTGCCATACAGAGTCCGTACAGTTGACAGGTATTGCCATCTATCTCCCGATTCGATCCTTCCCCAACCACCCGAAATAAGCCGGATGACATAATCACACATCACCCGTTGATCGCAATTGTACGCAGCTGGCTCCTAAGCCCTCTAACCTGCTGCCGTCGACTCCAAGTCTGTGACACTTGGCTTGGTATACAAGTACTAGGCCTCTCGAGTCATCTACTCGTAAACAGAGATGCTGCCGAGTCGTTGCTACCGTCGGTGAGACAGACTCTGGTCGTCGTTGGACGTGATGCCACCGCGCATCGTTGAATTGCCTCTAGTGGCCCTGTCGAGGGGCCATGTCGAGGGCCGTCGCTTCGCTCGCTTCATGGCCGAGTATACCCAGTGCTTCTGTCTAGACTCGTGTCCAGACTCTTCTCGGGAAAGGCCCAGAAGCCCAATGGCAAACAAAGTCCCGGGTTGGTTTCATGTCTTGTCTCCGACGGTTGTCAACTGTTGGGTACATGGCATTTGGCTGGGCCTTGCCAAGGCCCTCGACACCCAACGCCGCAACGAGTACTCGTATAGTACCTTTACTCGACAGACTGACGGACGATGGTAGTCACAGACAGAGACACGACGCGATCCTAGGCCGGAAGGACCCGCTTTCTTACTTCCAAAACGGGAGTTTTTTGTCTCTCTTATTATCTCTGTCTCGACGAGTGTCACCACCAAGCCTCCTCGGCAAACGCCAGTTCGTATTCTGACGATCACGACGTCCACGACAAGTCCATCAGTACCATGTTCGCGAAATCACTTGCGTGTAACCATTTTAATAGAATTTTTTGAATGCATTTGTACTCCTTGACCCACCCGGGCCGCAAAAGACGTTACTTGCTATCAAACGGTAATGCAAAGGGGTGAAGAGACGAAAAAGGACCCCGTTTCTGAAAACAAGCATAAAGGCCATGCCATGCCATGCGGTTCCCCGAACAAAGGAGAGAGAAGAGAAGACCGGACCAAAGAACAGAGAGAAAAGAGAAGGAAAAAAAAGAACCCAGTGACCAAAGAAACAGAAGGGAATAATGTTGGTCAGAGGCATAAAAATGTACATGAAGAATCGTCAGCATACAAGGAGAGAGTGTGCATGTATGTTGTTTTTACCACCCCCCCATATGTACCAGGTTGTTTCTCACTTGACGAGCAAGGACAGAGAGTGGAGCTTAGGCAAGCATGAGAAGGTTCTCGCCCTGGCCAGCCTGGCACGTCGTGCCGGAGCTCATGCTCATGAGGACGGACCACTGACCCGAAGCGCAACGCTGGAACTTGGAGCCGCCAACGCAATTCCACTGGCCCTCTGTGGAGCAAGCCGAGCCGACGTCTTGAGCGCCCTCGCCCGTGGTCGGGGAGGCAGTCGGGCTGGGGGTCGTCGGGGACGCGCCACTGGCGGCGGGGCTGCCCGTGGGCTTGACAATGGTCTGGAAGGTCGAAGTCGGGGACGGGGACGCGGGGGCGGCAGAGGCCGCAGGCGTCGAGGTCGGCGAAGGAGTAGCAGCAGGGCTGGTAGCCGAGGAGGAGCTGTCGTCACCGCCGTCGTCACCATCGTCATCGCCGCCACCAGAGGAGGCGCCGCAGTTGCCCTTCGGGGCCAGGGTGTCGGCCTTGGGGGTCTTGCGGGTGACGTCGGGCCCGGGGTCGGGGAACTCGGGGTCCTTACCCTCAACGGTGGTGCAGCCGCTGCCCTTCTTGCCGACGTTTGCGACGAACATGGAGGGACGTCCGGAGAGGGAGGAGGCGCGGACGGCGAGGTCGGTGCGGCGCGACTTCTTGGAGCCGCCAATGGTGACGGAGGCGCAGTTCATGTACATCTCGCGGTTGCCGACCTGGTTGAACCAGGTCCAGGCGAAGACGGCGTCGCCGGCGGGGGCGTCGGAGGGGATCTTGAAGTCCCACTTGGTGTCGTCACCGGCGATGGGGCAGTTGCCAATGTAGGAGTGGATGACGGTGAAGGTCTTGGCCTTGTCGTAGGACAGCGAGGCCTGGCAGCTGCCGCCGTTGTGGGTGGTGCTTCCCGTGATGGTGAACTGGTAGGACTGGCCGGGCTGGTAGGTCTTGACGGACTTTCCCTGAGGGGTACCGAGGAGTGACTCGTAGCCCTTGCAGGGGTAGTTGGAGCCGTCGTTAACGAGGGGGCTCGTCATGCTGTAGTCGGCCTCTGAGGTGAAGTCATTGTACTTGGACTTGAGAGGCGGGGGGTCCTTCATCTCCATGTGGGCCGAGGCCAAGGAGGACATGGCCACGACGGCGGCAGCGAGGGTCGAGGTGAACTTCATGGTGATGATGTTGATACTGGTTGCTTTAGAAGCTGTGTCTGTTCTTTTCGAAGAAGAATGCTGAGGAGCAGTGTTGTTTTTTGTCTTGGACGACAAAGGAGTGTGTGTCTTCAAGTCTTGTTGATGCAAGAGAGAGAGTGTGTGTGTGTGTGGTGGTGGTCCTCGGATCGAGAAGTGTTGGCGGTGATTTATATGATCTGAGCACAGCTCTGATTCACAGTCACGGCCTGAAGAGAGGGTGAGAACAAGCAGCCAGCGGTTGTTCCAAAGATGGGATCCAAGGTGAGTAAGGAGTGAGAGTTGACTTGAAGCTGAGTTGACAATGTTCTTCTGCTGGAAGGGAAGAAAAAGAGAAGGAGGGCCAAGGCCTGATATAAGGAAGGGCTATCAAGCAAAGGGATAATGGAAAACGAAACTAGACTGGGCGAGAAGGAGAAGCAATAATCCTACCCAAGGAGAAGAGGGAGGATATATAAGTAAAGAATCGCTAGTCGTTGTGGGCGGTTTGGTTCGTCTCCTACTACGACTACTCCATGCCATGTACTTGCTGCAAGTCACACACCACGACGACACACAACACCCTCTCACTCACTCGCACTCACCGGCTGAGCGGAGAGGACAATCATCAATGACGCCAGCAAATCGGCTCGAGGAATTCAGGGGTGTTCACAAGAATGAGTGGACATGATTCACTCGGTCCCCACGCAGCATGCACCGACATTGTACATTGGTCTTGTCCCCGGCGAGGAGACATGTAGACATGTCTGCTCTGCCTCGGATGGTTGGATGGTCGGATGGACAGACGAAACGCATAGTCGCCTCTCAAACAAGCGACTGACTTGCACATCCACACCCCACACATACTCGTACCCACCCGCACACGCCCTCGTACTTTGTAAGTCGTATAGTGCCAGCAATTATTGATACCACACGCCCCCCTTTTGTCGGCTGCGAGCACCTGTCAATGGACGTCAAGCGGTCACGCGCGTTTCAACACATACACAAGGTCCAGGCACTGGCAGGCAGGCAAGCGCAGGCAGGCAAGCAAGCACGAGTAAGTGATACAAGGCGCCAACGAGGGGTCCAGATCCAAAGTCCAAGGGGGTGTCGAGAAAAGGGCAAAGAGAGAGAGAGAAAAAGAGGGATGATTCAGAAAAGAGAGAGTGTACTCCGTAGTAGTCAAGAAGTGGAGCGTTTCGACAGGAACGCGCAAAGAAGAAGCGCCGCTGGTGGCCAATCACGGGCGTGGGACGGGGTCTTTACTGAAACTCGGTCTATGAGCGCGTGGAATGTGTTTTTTGCGTTGCACAGGGGAAGCAAGTTGGCAAGCAACTATTCACTCGAGGCTATCACCTATCATTTTTTTTTCTACCTTCTGTCTTCCCCCATTGTCTAATGATATTTTCCTTACGAAATATATTTCCTGAGATCGAGGTCTGGTGAGTGAGTGAATGAGTGGTTGAGGCCGCCTTTTCTTGCGTCGCTGAGCAACTACTATTGCATTAACAGATGCACGAGACTTGTGGCGCATATGATAGACTAGAGTAATACTCTCTGTACTCTGTACTCTGTACTCATACGGAGTACGGAGTACATGTGCTGAGTGCAGACTGCTGCAGCCTTTGCCGCTGACATGCCGGCTTCCTCTTTGGGACAGCGTCCCCCAACCCCCAGCGGCTAACTGGTCCTCCCGACCGCGGTACGAAGTATGATATGAAACAGTCACTCATCATGCGCAGTGACGTCGCTGAAGAAGGGCGCTTTCGCGTTTCGTCTCCCTTTCCCTGGACTGAGAGAGACTGAGAGCGCCTTGTGGTTCATGCAGACAGACTGCACAATGCAGGGATGAGAGGCCACTGATACGTGTACCCGTATATGGCCCAACCCTACCCGGTATACAGAGTACATGTATGAGATGTCATCATGCACACACTTACACGTCCTCCCACATACAGTAGAGTCAGGGGAAAAAAATGTAATTCTCCTAAATGGAGACCCGATTGATCTTACACGGGACGCTTGAGGAAGAGGAGAGTAAGGAAGGAAAGGACTCGGCAAGACTGCCGGAGACATACCCGGTGTGCTGGATATGAGTGAGTGTCACCACGAGTTGCTCTACCACACTTAGACACCTCATGTTGGTGATCGATCATGACGATCAAAATAAAGCGATAGATGACCGTTCTCTTACAAAAATAGAAATGTAAATGCCAATGATCTAGATTTCTGGCTGTCTACCGAAAAAAAAACAAGAAAAAACGACGATGCATGGCAACCAGGCGCTGCTGTGTTGCTCATCGACAAGATGGCGCCCCCATCACCACCATGGTGCGTAATCCATCATTTACCATGGATTCATGACACCCAAGTCCATTGTGTAGACTGAACACACTGCCGACCGTTTCGTACAAGATTGACGACGACATTGTGCACCGCCCACGCGGCATCGGCATCGGCATCGGGATGCATCGTGACCCATCGACTCTGCCACTCACTCTAGTTGTCTAGTAGTTCACTCAACCACCACTCACCACCGTCACCACCAAGGAGGAAGAAGAGCTGGCTGTCTCATAATAGCGTCACCCCATCACCCCGAAGAGAGTGACGATTTTCACTTTTCTTTCTTTAGAAAGAAGAGAGCACCTGTTCTCTCTCGTGTGTGTGTGTGTGTGTGAGTGGGAATTAATAAACACCCGGGACAAGCTCGTATTACCCAACCACCTGACCGCGTTCCAGAGACGGGCGCCTCTTCCACCACGACTGGACACTCGACACATAGACATGTCGCCGGCCGGGCAGGTCCCCTGAGTCGCGGACAGGCACGTGTGTACGGGTTCTCTGACCAAGAAAGCTAGGCAATGTTTGTTGATTACTGACTGCTGAGCACACTCAATGACAATGGATATGAGGCTGCCATGGAAACTCAGACTGCTCCCTCTCCCCCGGCCCCGGCCCCGTGAGCCGAGACGAGGGACCTCATCTACGTCACGACACGGTCGCACACAAAAATCATCAGGCCAGACGAAAAGGGCCAAAGGCGTCTCGCCTGGGTAGCTGTGGACAGACAATGGGATGGTGGAGGATTCCAGTGGGCTATTGTTTGGGCGTTGCCCGGCAGGAAGCAAGGCCTTCTGTGCCTGGCAGCAGCACCACTTCTCGATCTCTCCCTCTCTGAACCTCTTCTCTCTGTTTTTTTTTTCGGAGTCTTGCAAATCTTCCAAGGGTTCAGGAGCTGGTATACTGAAAGTGTATAGAGTACTCGTACGCTGCACAGTAATGCAGATTCTGCTATAATACCCGGTATTATACGGAGTAGTACTAGTAGACTCTTACAGTATTGCGTGCTGCGCTTAACGATGGGATGGGCGCCTGGCAGTTTGTCTTGTGTGTGGCCGCAGTTCAGACACTTGCTCCTCTCTTGCCTTTTGAACTCTCTCGTCCAATCCCTCCACTATACGACAGTTTCTCTATACAGTAGCTGATCTCTGCAGGAAGCGAAGCGAGGACGGGCCGAGCTATCGTTAAAGGGGGGAGCACTATCTGCGTTAGCCCTTGATACGCTCACAGTATGCCTCGCTTTATCAAAGCTCTTTGATATAATACCGCAGTTTCTCATTGTATGTGTGTGTATAGTACTCTACCTGTAGTATTGCTTAACTGTCATTGGAAGTTTGCAAGTGTATCACCGTTCATCTTGTACGAGCACCTAATGGCCCACAGTTCATACACTCCTCTCTCAATCCCTCTCGTCCAATTCCTCCACTGTATAACGATTCCCCATCATACAACAGAGTTTCATACAGGTACACAGACATTCAAAGATCCTATTACGCCGTATACAACAGAGTTTATTATACTCAGTCCTATTTCTTGTCATGCTTAATTGTATGACCTTTCGCGCACCTTCCTTATCAGATCCCCGAAACATGCCGGCTCAAACACTTCCTCTGCCCCTCCTTTCCCCCGCTATATCGCCACATGCTATGCGTTTCCAGTTTCGCCAGTCAGCCAGTACATTGTCCGCCTGGTACACGAGGATCAAACGTATGAAACAGACTCTCATCCAACGGGGGAAAAAGAAGAAGAAAAAAAGGAAAAAAAAAAAGGGAACGAAGCCTGAAAGCGAAAGAAGAGAAAGAAGCACGTATAATGCTCGTGGGGATAGGGGCCGAAAGAAAAGAAACAACGCATCCCGAGTACGAGTATGACTCCGCCGTGTAACACATCGTAACGCAACATCTGTCAAAACAGGGACCCCGGATTCACTGGGCCGTCGTGGCAAGAAGCAAACCGCATCACAGCACGAACAAAAAAGACACTCGTCCTTCACCTATGTCGAGCACATGTCATGAAACGTCAGAGCACCACATGCCTGTTTTGATAAGTTTTTTTTTTGGCTTCTTTTTGTACCAGATATTCATCGTTACTCCTCTCCACATCATCATCCGTCCCGTCCCCCTTCCTCATCAACTCATGCTGCTTACCGCTAAGTCTCATGATACAAAGCCGATGATGCAGATACCACTTGCACCCATCCACCCTCGCGCCCCCCGGATAGCATCCCAAGCAAAGAGCCGTCTTGATTCAACCCGCCCCCTCTCTCTCTCCCACGCACGTCGACTCATTTCTTCTTCTGTGTTGGCCTCCCTCCTCTCCATCGGCGCGCCGTCGCTTCTCGCATCAATGGTTGCCAACTCTCTTTGCAGTAGAATAAAAAGATGCAGTGGTGCCCGTCCGATGCCCATAGATAAATCAGCCTCCAGGCCTGTAAGTTATGTGACGAGCTGGGCATGTCGCTAGTCGCCAGTCGTAGTCGAAGGACTCACGAGGCCACGTTCAAGGGACGGTGAGCGGCCGTCTCGTCGGTTTGACCCAGCCAGATACGTATAGATGTAGCGGTAAAAGAAAGAGAATAAAATGAAGACTCCAATAAAAAAAGTTCGCCTTTCATTTGACTTCGTTGGACCCCTCGGCTGCTCGGTTCTGGCCGCCGGCCGACTGGCTTTGGCCCTTTGAGCTGCGATCATGCTGCTGCTGCTGACCTTGACCACGTCGACCGTAGCCGTTAGCCCCGCCCCGGTGAGCGCCGTGTTGCTTACCACCCCCGTGATGGGAGTTGTTCCCCGGGTGCTGGTATCCGCGAGGCGGCACTACACTATACAGTCAGCCATCGACCGCTCAACCGCCACCACCGGACAAGTCTTCTACTGACTTGGGCCACCAGGTTGCTGCTGCTGCTGCGGCTGCGGCGGCTGCGGCTGCTGTCCTGGCCCGCCGTACGCCGGCTGGCTGTACTGTACGCTGGGGCTCATGCCGTACATCGGCTGCCCCTGCTGCGACCCTTGATGTGCCATCATCGGTGCTGCCGGCCGCCCGGGGCTCGGGTACCCGTTGACTCCAGGGCCGGCCTGCGGGGGCCCCCCCATGGGAACAAAGTGTCCGTGTGCCCCGGGGTACATCATCTGCGGCCCACCCACCATGCCTTGAGGGCCAGGCATGAAGTGCGGCTGCATCATCATGGGGCTGCCCATCTGGCCCTGCTGCGGGCTCATGTACTGCGGGTTATTCGAGAAGCTCCTGAACTGGCCCATCTGTGCCCCAGGTCCCATGAAGACGGGCTGCTGGTACGGCATCTGCCCGGGTCCGGGGTACGCCATCGACGCCTGCCCGAGTCGCGGCGAGGCAAACGACTGCGCCGAGTTGGAATGCACCATCCTATGGTCGTCGTGGCCGTACGCCTGCTGCGGGCCACTGTGCTGGGGCGTGTGCATCTGCATGTGGCTCATGTGCGGCGACTGACGCGGCCCCCCCATCTGGGGTTGCAGGTGGAACGGTAGCTGGTGGTGGTGTGCCATCTGCGGCACTACGTGCGGGGGGTTCGGTGTCACCATGGCTGACTGCGCAAACGGCTGGCGGTCAAAGTACTCCTTGTATGTCAGGTGCATCGTCGACTCGGGCTTCTCATCATCCCGGAGTTGGCGCCACGTAGGAAGCGTGTCAAACGACGGACGCAGACCGCCATTCTCGTCCCAGTTGCGGCCTTGCGGCGGGGCAATCGTCTTGACGTGGCCCAGAATGTAGCACTTCTTGACGTCAATGGCCTTTGTCTTGCGACGAATGAGCGGGGCATTGGCCGCAGCAGGCGTGCCAACCTCGGAAACTTGGTTCACTGCTGACCGTGGACTAGAACCAGCACTCGGGCGGCCACCAGGGTTGAATGAGGCGGCAAAGGGGCTTGGCTTGAACTCGTGGCTGTTGGGGTTGAGCTTGCCACCCAGATGCGGCATACCGCCGGAGCGTCGGATGAAGCCGTTGTCGACCGCATTGGCAGGTCCAGTGGGAGGGGCGCGCCCGTCCTGGGCACCAACGTTCTGAGCACCAGACTGCGGCTGCCCGTACTTTTGCTGGTCCCCAATTCGGATGCGCTGAGCAAGCGTGGTTCCACCCTGCTGCTGGCCACCGGGAACGTGCTGAGGCCCGCCACGGTTGTTGCGGTATGTCTGGTATTGCTGCTGAGGGAACTGCTGGCGGTGCCCCTGGTGGCGATTCCCAGGCCCACCCTGAGGCCCGGTCTGGGACGACGTGGGACCCCGGGGGACTCGCGTGTCCTGTGTGTTCTTGGAGGGGGCGGCAGCGGAGGTGGTCGTGGCCGTCTGCTCCGCTGGCTTGGCCTGCGCATCCTTGGTGGTCGGGGTCTTTTCCTTTTGGGGAGTGCCATCCTCTTTGGACTTGGCCACATCTTCCGCATTCTTGATGGCCTTGGCCTGTATCTCCTTCTGCTTGCTGGGATCTTTGGCAATGATGGAGACCAGGTCGGTCGGAACCGGCGTCGAGAGCTTGAAGCTGTTGGCAAACTTCTTCAGCTCCGTAAGCTTGACCTCCTTGTCTGCCTTGGCCTTGCTGTTGCGAACCTTCTGCGCATTCTCCCGCTGTTGGATGGCGAATGACTTGAAAGAGTTTAGCACATCACGCTCGACGGTGGAAGTGGCGCTGGGCGTCCCTGCCTTGACCTGGGGCGACAGGTTACGGCTGTTTGTGTTTGTGTTGCTGGCGGGCGTGCCAGCCTTGTCAGCCGACTTGGCTTCAGGCGTCGCCCACACATTGGGAGGAGCTTCTGCGGCCTTGTCGGTCCCAGTGGCCTGCTGCGAGGCACCATTCTTGCTGGGCTGGACATCGTCAGTCGTAGACGGCTTCTTGGCCGGGGCCTTGATCTGCGAGGAGATAATGGCGGGGTCTACAGGAGCTCCCTTGACAGTGGCCTGGCTCGACGGTGCCCTCTTAGCGGGAGGAGTGTACTTGGACCCCTGGCCACTGGCGAGGGGGAAGTCCTGGCGGCGAACACCACTGTATCTATAGGCATTTGTAAGCGTCATGTAAGGGTACGGTGGGGAAGAAGCGTGAAAAACAAGAAGGCCTCAGATACTCACTTGTCCTCTTCATTCTCGTCGTTGCCCTGACCTGCAACATAGTCCATGACACGCTCCTCAGCAACGTGAGCCGTGGAAGCAGTACTGCGCTCAATCTCACGGGCCTTTCTATCGGCTGCGGCGATTCTCTCGCGGTATTGCGGGTGGTTCTTGTTGATGGCTGTTGTGTAGATGTTCTCGTCATAGTCCGTCTGCAAGCCAAAGAGCCTCTCGTTCTCGGCGAACTGGTCCCACGCACCACCGCTGCTCGCCGCGGCTTCCAAGCTATCATCGACCGCATCGTTCGCATCGGGAACCCACCTCTGGAGAACCCTGTCGCCGCTCTGGCGGCTGTTTGATATCGCCGAGTCGGTTCGGAAGCCAGGTCGATTTCCTGCGTCGTGTACGATGTCAGTCTCAAGAATTGGGGGACAAGATATGCGCCCAGAAGTCGCAATTCAACCACTCACCATTCTGAACCCTTCCGCCACCGCCCGCGGCGTTCTTTCCCACAGGAGGCATCTTGGAGGACGAGAATTCGTGTACGTTGTTTCTCAATCGGGCCTATCGGTGGGCTGCAGATATTACCATGCGGGGTACAAGGAGAGCACCCGCAATGATTCTTGATGTCGTGAGGGAGACGTTTGGAGGCCCGGCGTAGGTCTGGCGAAGCAGTGGAATTCAACTGGATACTGTAGGCGCAAAGGATGTCAGTATGGCCGTTGGCGCACAGAATGGTGTGATATATCCTGTGTAACCATGGCCGACGGCGCGAGGGGATAGCCGAGCGGTGATGGCCATGCAGGGACAGGCAGAAGCAAAGATCGGTATTTAAATGTAACCAGGATCCCAGATAGGTGGGCAGATGACGATGGCCGGGCGGGGGGAGAGCTCCGTCCATGATTCGAAGTGGCATGGACCAAAGGGGTAGGTGGAATGGGCAGTGAATGGGTCGCGACGAACCTGACGATGTCCAAAGGACTCCGAAATGTGTCCTCCAGGTGTATCCTTGGTCTCTTGTCCGTGTACCGATTCGAGGGATGCGGGTGCTTTATCGTTCTGATGACGATAAAGGCAAGGCCGAAAACACACGATATGGTCCTGAAACAGAACAAAGAAAGGTTAGCGAGGCCACGTCCAGCTTTGTGTGTCCTCCTTATTTCACAGGGTCCATCGCAAAGTAGCCCGGCGGGTATCGCGTAGATCGGAATGCTGTATGTGTGTGCCGTCTGGGGAAGGGCGTTCAGGTAGATGGAGGCGGATAGGGCGGCGAGCGGGATGAACATACCTCAAGGGGAGGGAGAGAGGAGAAGCGAAGGACAAAGAAGACGGCCAAACGGAACCAAACACGAGCAGACGGTGTAGCGTCACAATTGCCTCAAGGTAGGCAGAGGGGACATGAGGAGGATCAGGGTCCTAGAGAAAGGGGAGAGAGGAAGGGAGAAGGGGAGAGACGAGGCCGGACAGGGAGCGTCGCCAGAATCTTGTGTCGTGTGGTTGGACTGTGGATTGGATGGGGAGTCGGCCGTTGTTGGTGGTGAGGCGTCTCCCGGTGTCGCCCTCCCCCAGGCCCCCCAAACTGGCAGCGAGGTCTGTGAGTGGCCCAAACCCTGAAGCTTCCTGCTCGGTGACCGAGGCGCTGTGAGCCGGTGTCACAGGGGTATTATTAGGGGTATCACAGGGGGCTGTGGGGGGCTGCTTATAGGGGAACAGGGGAGGAGCCTTAGGGGCTTTGGGCTGCTTTTAGGGGACCTAGGGGCCATACCAGGCGTCCATCAGCCTTATTAGGGGCAAGTGCAGTGCGCAGCCCAATTGCCATTGGGAGGCTAGGAAAAAGACGCCACAATTGAAATGTCTGGGAAGGGGCTACCGAGTGTGTGGCTGGAGCTGGATCTGTGATTCTCCTTGTGGCTGGTGACCTCGTACTCGGATCCGCATCATGGGTCCAGGGCAGCCGCATCTGCCATTGTCCCGTATGTAGTAATCCAAGGCTTGGGATTGGGGACTGCAGACCCAGAAAAAAAACATCACCCCCCTTGCCGCTCCCCCCGGGTCTTCGGTAGTAATAAATCGCGAGTGACGCGAACAGATGTGGACTCATCTGCTAGTAAAGTGATTGTATTGAAATCTTGGGGCAATTTTTGTCAGTACTGATATAGTACGTCTGAACATTCACAGAAATAGCAACAGGTAAGTGAGAGCGACCAGTTCCTTCCTCCCTGCTCATGCGAATGGGGTTGAAAGGGAGATGTGGAATGAAGCGGTCACGACAGAGATCACCATAGGGACAGAAGGAAAAATTAGGCGTATCCAAGTCTAAAGGAAAAAAGAAATTCTTCTACAGGTATTCACAAAATAGAAAACCACCGCACGCCCTCTACTACTAGACAAGGTAGACTGTTGGTACAAGCGCTCGTGCCTCCAAATTACCCCCTCTACACCCTGAGGCCAATCTGCTCGGCGTAAGGCAGAACAAAGAGGTCACCGACCGTGGCGACCGAGGCCTTGCTCTCGAGGAGAGCCTTGGCAACCTGTTAAGAGTGTTAGCCAGATGAGTCTTGCGTACAATTCTCGGAATGGGGATGGAACTTACAGTCTTGAGCTTGTCGGCATTGACGGCCTCGATGCCCTTGATGAGAGCAGCCGTCTCAAAGGCCTTGCCGGTGCTGACGATGCCAGAGCCGACGAGGTCAATGGAGCCCTCGCTATCAACAGCGGTGAACTTGGCGTTGGCAATGGCCTTGGCAACGTCCTCCTTGGCGACGGTGCCGTTGGCAATGCTCTCGAGGGCCTTGACGGCGGCCTCGGCGCCCTTGCGGACAGAGGCGGCCGAGCCGGTGAGCTGAATGGCTAGGAGGCCTGCGTCAGAGTAGGCCAGGTTGGTGGCCGAGGCAGACAGGCCAGGGATGTCGGCAGTGGCCTTGCCAAGCAGGCTGTAGCCAGGAGACCACTTGATGGTGGACTGGCCGCCAAGGAGCTGGGCGAGGACGGAGACCTCGGGCTTGGGGCCGGTGTAGGCAGAGCCGGGGAAGGCAATGACAATCGAGTTGCCACCGGCGTGCGTCAGACGCTGCTCGCCACCATAGTACTTGGAGGCCTTGGTCTCAAACTTCTGGCCAGACTGGGACTCGACCTGGACGTCCTTGAAGAACTGGGGGATCCACTTGGAGAGCTCCTCGGGGGCGGCGCCGTCGGCAATCAAGGCAATGTTGGGCTTGGTGTACACAGCGTCGGAGTAGCTGGCAATGTACTCCTCGTTCATGTACTTCTTGTCGGGGCTCGAGGGGTTGGGGTAGACCGAGTTGCCAAGGCCACCGTGGAAGGCGACGGAGTGGGCGTTGTCAAGGGCGACAGCGGCGGCGTTGCCGTAGAAGAGACCCTGCTTGACACGCAGAAGGGGCTCGATCTCCTCGTGGAACTCGTGGGCTGCAGTCTCCAGTCAGCATACCGTGCTTGCTCACTCTCTCTAGTTGGATTGAGCCATGATGGTTAGAGTACTTACTAGTGTACTTGGTCATGGAAATGACCTCGGCCAGCAGCTCGGCAAAGTAGGGAAGGTCGCTGCGAAGGAAGTTGGCCTCGAGGATGAGGCTCTCGCGGGTGTGGGAAGAGGAGAGGCGGCCACCGAGGAGCTCAGACTCGCGGGTGATGCGGAGGGCGGAGCGACGCTGGGTGTTCTGTTTTTCCCCAAGGGGTGTCAAATTAGCTCACGAGTCCCCCGTGTCGTTCGGGTGTACGGATGCGGGTTCCAATTGGGCTCACCTTAAAAGCAAACTCCTCGAGACCAGCCGTCAGACCGGGAAGAGGCTGATACCGCGTACCAGCCTTGGCAACGAGGGCGAGCTTGGTGGCAGGGCCCTGGGTTTCGCGCGCGGCGACCTTGAGGCCAGAGACGTCGGAGGTCTGGTAGACTCCGGGCGAGGCAGCAGCAGCGGCAAAGGTGCGCTGCTGAGCCGACTGGCCGGCCAGCGACCGGCGAGCGGCCTGGTGCGCGTTCCTTGCGAGTGACGATCTCGAAAGCATTGTCGAGTGTGGTGTCGAGACGAATTGACAGTCCTTGCCGCCGTGGGATAGGGATAGTGGTCAGCCAGAAGAAGTGCCTCGTGGAAAAGCTCCCGTCTAATTTTCGGGAGACGCCCAGACTTTGTTTTGCATCACGTGATGGGCGGATCCCAGGAGTCTGCCCGGGATCATCCTTCTCAAAGTCTCTCAGAAGTATCTCCACATCGTAAAGCCACCATGTCGACCCGCCTAGTCGCCGGGAAACGATACATGATCTACTTCAAAGCTACTTCTGTCCACTGGACGGCTCCGACCAGCAAGCCAGCGCACCCCACATGCAGACTGCTAATGGCAATTAGAAGAAGCCTCAGTGGCACTTACACTCTCGAGGAAAAATTGATGCGCCATCTACGCTAGTACCTCAGATTTTCGATTTTCTGCCCTCATCCAACAAAGCGCTCCATATCACTCGACTTTTGCTGCTTTCCATCACTGTTACATCTTTGAGGAAGAGAGCGGAACCACTGGGCCAGACTTCAATGAAGATCCGGTAGCCACAGTGTACAGCTCTAGAGATAGTGAGAGGATCTCTAGGAGCACAGCAATGCACGTCGTGAGTAATACCCTCCATCGGGCCCTTGCTTGCACTGGACCACCCGCCACGACCACCACCCAGCCACCCACTGCTTCATGTTGCTGATGCCCGACACTCGACAGACAAAACACGCTGCCGAGCTTTGTGCTCTCCTAGTCAGCGATCTATACGGCGAACTCCCATCGGTATGTTGCCCTACGTCGCATTGCAATTGGCCTGGCTGGTCATACTCCCACGCCCTGCCTCATCGTCCGCGTCCTCCTACTAACCCCCCGGTTCGCCTCTTAGCGCATCCTCACTGCCTTATTCACCAAAGGGCGCTGCTCCGTCTCGCAATTGGTACAGCATACGTCGCTCACCCCCCGACAGCTTCGAAACGGCCTGGCCGTCCTATTTCAGCAGAACCTCCTATACACACGGACGGAACCTAACGCGCGATTGTCCTCGTACGATGCGAACCCAGAAGCCTGCTACAACCTTGTGCGCACCGGCAAGGTCGTCGAAGCCGTCAACTACTTGTATGGTCCGCAGGAGCGCGAGCTCGTCCAGAACCTGCTGCAGTTTGGTCATGCTCGCGTCCACGATCTCAGCCAGGCCTTTGCCTCGAGATACCCCACCGCCAACGGC
This sequence comes from Geosmithia putterillii, assembly GCA_900188575.1. Taxonomy (NCBI): domain Eukaryota; kingdom Fungi; phylum Ascomycota; class Sordariomycetes; order Hypocreales; family Bionectriaceae; genus Geosmithia; species Geosmithia putterillii. The sequence continues at coordinate 883,721 of FYEU01000308.1, read as the reverse complement.
AAGACCAACGGCACAAACGGCCACCACGCTGCGGGGGATACTATTGCGTCCGATGATGATCTCATGATTGTGCTGGCACGGCTGATCCAGGCCGACATTATCGAGACGGTGCGACCAGACTCTTTTCGCAACCCCGGCGACGTCTTTGACGATATAAAAAAAGACGTCACAAAGGCTCCCCCGGGTGAGAAGGCCACCAAGACAAAGATGGAGATGGAGCTACAGATCTCCACCAGGTGGAAGACGTTCCGCGACCAGGGCAAGAGCGTCAAGCGACAGCTCGACCAGACCCGCGGCCCGGTTGCTAAGCGCAGGAGGCTGCACAATGGACGGGCCGCGAATGGGGCTTTTGAAGACGATTCGGTACCACAACTAGGCGTGAGTACTTCTCTTTACTCAACTTTACTATACCTCACAAACATGAGAATGTCACTAACGATGCGTGCCGTATAGCCAAATTTGGTCGTCAGGATCAACTACGAGCGGTGCTTGGTCGACCTACGGAACAAGCGTCTTGCCGACTTTGTCACAGACTGCTTTGGCGAGACTACAGGCGAGGTCTACCGGACACTACTAGGTCTTTTGACGACAAATCTTGCTAGGCCACAGCGGGATCATCACATTGACGAGGAGACGGGTCCGCCGCAAGTAGCCACGACGCTCGACATATTTGACAACCTCGACGAGTCGGTCAATGTGGCCAGCGGCCTCGGCAAGGTGTCCAAGAGCAATGTAGACTACACGAGCGCCGAAAAGATACACGCAAATGCGCCGCAATCGGATGACGAGTCCGACGAGTCCGAGGACGAAGATGCTCCTCCGCGGCGGGTGGCGAATCGTATAACACTCGATGACGATGACGACGACAACGAAGAAGACGACGAGGACCAAAAGCATGCTCACAGCAACGGAGATGCGGACGCCGCGACAAATGGCAACCGGGAGACCAAGGTCAAGTTCAAGGACGAAGGGGCATCATCAGCCTCGTCGACGAGTAACCGGATCGACCAGATGCGGCAGCACTTGCTTCTTCTGGCAGAGAGCCGACACAAATTCGTGCGGCACTGCGGGGCCCAGGGTCGGGGCCAGTGGACCGTCGACTTTACGCAGCTGATGGACCGAATCCGCGAGTCGGAGCTCGATGCCATCATCGAGCAGTCGTTTGGGCGACATGGCCTGAGGCTGACGCGCATCCTACGCGAGAAGGGCAAGCTGGACGAGAAGATGCTACACTCGGCAGCACTGATGAAGAAGCCCGACGTGCAGGGGAAGATGTTAGCCATGGAGATGGCCGGCCTCGTGGACATACAGGAGGTGCCCAAAGACAGCAGCCGCATGGCCAACCGAACCCTGTTCTTCTGGTACTTTGACGGAGAACGTACGCGTGCCCAGTTACTCGACGACGTCTACAAAGCCATGCTGCGTTGCCTGCGCACCCTCCAGGTTGAGCGCCACAAGGAGCGCCACATCTTGTCCTTTGTCGACCGGAAGGATGTCCGCGGCAAAGAGGAGGAAGTCATGACGGCCGAGCACTACAACAAGTATAACGAGCATCTCCAGATCCAGGAGAAGCTGCTCGCCCAGCTCATGCGCCTAGATGATATGGTGTCTATATTCCGAGATTTCTGATGCTCTCTCATATCAGCCATCCATCACTCGTATATTTCACGTACACTACTGTTTGTTGCAGAGTGTGACCATCTGTTGGTGCTGCATTTCCATCTTGAGCCAAGGCGGGCTACCATACTGTCTTGTAAAATTACTATCATAAGGAGTTCACAACGCTCCATCAATCCATTTTTTTTCGATCATTATCTATTACAACCTGGCAATAGCACATGAGTGATGAATAGAAGTACCAACTATAGCACACTGCTATTGAGAAATGTATCTATGCACGCACGCATGTACTTTTGGCTCCATTTGTACAGGACGATGGCTATGACCCGTCGTATGCATACAATTCACCACGTCCATGTAATGCCGCGGACAAGCGGAACAGAGTAAATGAGAACTTGCCGTCAGATCTGCAAGTATTTTCGGCTTTCATAAAATACTTGTACGCCCTAATGCTGCGTCCTTTTAAGTTTGCCGGCAATTTTCGGAGGGGCTTAGGGTAGTCGGCGATGCACGGAATTTCTCGCACATGTGATTAAGATTGAACTTGCTGTGATACACACAATCAACCATATTGTCAACAGAGCGCGGTATAAAAGTCACGTAGAGTAGGAGACAGAAAACAACCGTCGGATCATTATTCGTATTTCTTCTATTTTTACTCACTGTGCAGAGGGCCCGTGGGAACTGCATTGTGCCATGCAATTGTCCTGTTTCGAGGCGTTTCTGCGCGTTCAACGAGTGATATATGGGCGGACTTTTCCTTAGACTTACGAGAACGGAGTACCGCCGAGGCGGTGGGACCCCCTTTCCCCATTTCGCGTGCCCGAGGTCGGCACTATTACTCAAAAATTTCCCATCTTAGGTCCCCCAGCTGCATACTCATACTACGAGCTCGAGTCAACCACCAACTCGCGCCAACCACAGCCGACGACCAACGACGACGACAACTTCTCACCCTATCCATCCATCCCGCCCGTTCCTTTTGCGAATTCAAGTCGCCAATTATTATAATGTCGCCTCCGAACATGGGTGAGAAGGAGTCCAACGTGGCTCGCCTGCTTGGCTCTGGTAAGCTACCCTCTCTCTGTCCCTCGGTCGTGCCTGCATCATTGCCATCCCTCCTCTGTCCTATCTCGAATGAGGTGGATTGGAATGTCGCATGACGTTCATACAATATGTCTTTACTGACGTTTGCCATCTACAGGCTCCGCTGGTATCGCCGAGTTGGCCATTTTCCACCCCGTGCGTACCCTTACTCCTCGAATCGAATTATCACGAAGAGACATGCGAATCCCCTAACACGATACGATTGAATTACACAGGTCGATACCATTGCCAAGCGATTGATGAGCAACCAGACCAAGGTAAGGAGATACCAGCCGTACCCAGCGCATGGGTTGCGCAGACAGCCGCCAATGAGAAGAGAGAAAGAGAGGCTGACCCCTTGATGTGCAGATCTCCGGTTCCGCCCAACTGAACCAGGTCATCTTCAAGGACAAGGCCACCGCGACGGCCGGTCGCAAGTTCGTCTCTCTGTTTCCCGGTCTGGGCTACGCCGCAGGCTACAAGGTGCTCCAGCGCATCTACAAGTACGGCGGCCAGCCCGTGGCCCGTGACTTCCTGGCCAAGCACTACTCCAGCGACTTTGAGAGCGCCTTTGGCAAGAAGACGGGCAAGGCCATCATGCACTCGACGGCTGGCAGGTAAGAGATGTTCCCTCGCGGGGAAGGCGTCGCGGATAAGACGAGTTCTGTGTGTGATCTGTGCGGCTGACGAAACTATCAATGTAGCTTGGTCGGTATTGGCGAGATTGTCCTCCTGCCCCTCGACGTCCTGAAGATCAAGCGCCAGACCAACCCCGAGGCCTTCAAGGGCCGTGGTGTCCTCAAGATCATCGGCGACGAGGGCTTCAGCCTGTACCGTGGCTGGGGCTGGACCGCTGCTCGTAACGCCCCTGGGTCTTTTGCTGTATGTCACCTCCTCCCCCGTCCAGTCGAACCCAATTCAATGGGCCGTAGGATCCGTCATCTGACTTGATACCTTCTTTTTAGCTCTTCGGTGGTTCCGCTTTCGCCAAGGAGTATCTCTTCCACCTCGAGGACTACAACAAGGCCTCGTGGCTCCAGAACTTTGTCGCCTCCATCGCCGGTGCCTCGGCCTCGCTCGTCGTCTCGGCTCCCCTCGACGTCATCAAGACGCGCATCCAGAACCGCAACTTTGAGAACCCTGAGAGCGGATTCCGTATCCTCAGCAACATGGCCAAGAACGAGGGTGCTGGTAGCTTCTTCAAGGGGCTTGTTCCCAAGGTATGTTACTACCCCGCGTCTCGTCTGCTTTATCCCTAGGAAACTGTCCGCTGACTCTGCATTTTTTAGCTCCTCATGACTGGCCCGAAGCTCGTCTTCTCCTTCTGGCTCGCCCAGACGCTCATCCCTGCGTTTGACACGGCCCTTCGCAAGTAGATAACCAGCACTACTGCCTGGCACAACCAGAACATATAAAAGGGTTTAAAATGGGACTGTGGGTAAAAAAGGAGGGAGGAATGGGGTTTGTATAAAGACTCTCTCAACTCTGTAGCGATATAGACTACGTAATGTTAAGCGAACTATTTGGTTTCACTTAAAAGAAGATGGCGAATGTCGTATTGCAGTGCAGGTACATGTACTAATACTCCGAACAATACGCCAATGCTCCTTCGTACTCGAGACTCGTGTTGTCGTGATCGTACTTAAAATCGACCATGTTTCGCAGTTACATAAGCAGATCTCAGCAGCAAATGAGGCACCGACACCAAAAAGTGGCCCAATCGTGGCTCAACTGCAGATGAATGTGGCTGGAGTACGGAACAATGTGGCTGAGACGCATCAATATTGGCAGGGAAGGCACAGCGAAAGAGCGGTTGACACGCCCGTTGCCGTGGAAACTACCGCCCTGAACGCGCGGTAGCGAGGGAAGCAAAGGAAGGCACAACAAACCCCGGTCTCTAGTGCGCTGCTGTCGGGCTCTCGTCATAATATTATCCATCACCTTGTCCCGCCCGCCGTGTTTCTCTTTGGTGATACCGTTCTTTGTTCATATTGCAATCACTTCAAACACCTCTTTTCTTCCCACCTACTTCTCAGGTGTTTTGCTGTACGTGAGGCCATCGCCTGGCCCATATAGCTTCAAACTACTCGTCCGGCTTTTGTCACCGCCGGGCCTCGACTCCCATCCGCCTAGCTCTTGTTATTTCAAATTGCATACCTCACATTCCTCACACTCCCACCCCGGAGGCAAAAAACAATGCCGACACCAGGGCGTGATAGCCCGATGGAAGGGCGGACCCATCTTAAACACCAGCACTCGGCCTCGTCGGAGAATGGTAGTCGAGCCCTGGTCCCCATGTACGTATACTACTATCGTGTCACCAAGAGCTACCGTCTTGCTTGCCTGCCACCGCCACCATCATCAACAACCCCTCATACCCGACTACCACCCCCGAGACTCACATGACGCTCTGGCGGAAGCTGACCAAAGGCCGTGGCAACAACAGGTGGGACAGCTCCGATCCCGAACGCGCACCGCCGCCCCTACCGCTGAACCCTCAGTCGCCGAGTCTCTCGTCGCGTGCCGGCACCTCCAGCGCCATCCAGTCAGCTCATGCTGCGCTTAACGAGCGAGCCAGGGAGAGTGCTGGATTCGCCCCCCCGATCAACAGACGCCTAAACGACCAGTCGCCCGACCGCTCGGTTGCCAGTCGAGGGTCCCACCGCCGGACACAGACGCTTCAGCCCGGGTCCGTCCGCGACCTGAGTTTGATGATAGAAGGAGGCGCAAGCAACAGTCCCAGCGCGTCACCTACAAGGCTGCCTCCGCACCGCCTCCAGAGCCCGTCCATTGCATCATCAATCGCACCCCGATCTAAGGAGGACGACAGGGAATGGGAGAGAGACTTCCATGCCGATACCGAGTCGCAACCATCTGAGAAGGCGCACAGCACAGTTCCGCTGCCCGGTCCCAGCTGGACCCCCATCGTTCGTCCCACGGCCCGAAGGGCCCCCGCCCAGAGCATCCTAGGAGAGAACACACCCCCTCAGTCGTCTACTATGCTTGCCCTGCAAAGTATGAGCTCCCAATCCCTGAGGGCAGACTCTGAGCCGCCCCTGACCAATGTGACGAACGGGTCCAACATGTCTCTCATGAAGCACAACCCCGCCGCCAGCGAGCAGCTCTCGCAACAAATCGTCACACTCACCAGCATCGCCACATCCCTCCAGAAGGAAATGTCCGCCCTCAGCCGACGGAGCAGGGATAACGCCACCGACCTGCTCAGTCTCAAGGAAGCTACTAACACCCGAGATGAGGACATTCGGAAGAGCCTGCGCGATCTCCTTGGTAGTGTAAACGAGACGTCTAGCAGGATCGGCTCGAGGGATTTTGGTGACCGTCTTTACCTTGATAACAAGGCCTTTGACAAGGCCTACGCTGCCACCTCACCCAAGACCCGCCCCTTCCAGCTCCCCCGCATCCCTTCGCCCAAGAGCTTCACAGACTCCGTCGACCGTGGCTCTGTTAGCACCCCGTCACTCATCGGCGGCGAGGGCCCCAACACTATTCCTATGCTGGAGAGGATCATCCGCGAGATGGGCACCAAGGAGGGCCAGGATGCCTTGATCAGCCGGCTGACCGAGGTGGCTCAGAGCCTCTCCGGCATGGCCACTGCTGCCAAGGTGGATGAGCTTCTCGACCATATCCAGCAGATCCGCACACAACCACATACCGCCATGATCCCCAGCTCCAGTAGTAGGGAACTCATCGACCCCGAGGGTCCTGCGGAACCTACAGACGATCTTGAAATGTTCCTCAACAACGAGGGCCCTGATGGCAGCCCGCCGCGGGCTCGGGGCTCCCGTATTCTCAATGAGGATCTCCTCAACATCATCCGCTCTGTCAAAGACAGTGTGGCCCAGGGAGGGGGTCTTACTGCCGAGGTCAAAGCTCTGGTCCGCGAGCTCCGAGGTGAGGTTCTCGGAATGGGCCGTGAGATCGGCAGGCGCCTCGAAGGAGTCAACACCCAGAGTATCGAGGGAAACAGCAACACCGACCAACCCAGCAAGGACGAGGTCTCCCGCGTTATCGACGAGGGCTTGGAACAGATGAAGGAGCAGCTCAACCACGTCCTTCGCGAACACCGCCGCCAATCTGCTCAGTCCGCTGCCACCTCCAAGAGCCTCGTGGACTACCAGGAAATTTACAACGCCATGCGGGCTGCCCTGAGGGACAATGAAGCCGGACGTGGTGAAATGCCCGACCTTAGCCGCGACGATGTTGTTTGCGCTGTGCGCGATGCCTGGGAGACCTACAAGCCCGAGATCGAGGTCCAGCAGCTTGGCCTCGAGCGAGATGAGATCCTTGCCTGCCTCCAGGAGGGTATCCAGGAATACTCCCACCGTGACGAGCGCCCCGAGGGTGCCACACGCGAGGAAGTCTTCCAAGCTGTCGTTGAGGGCCTCAAGCACTTTGTGCCTCCTCAGATGGACACGTCGGCTTCGATGTCTAGGGATGAAATCGTCGAGGCTGTCCGTGACTGCTTGGAGGAGTTCGAGTTTCCTGTCGCTGCCTCCGCTATTGGTAACGATCTCAGCCGAGATGACATGGTACACGCCGTCAGGGAGGGCCTCCACGACATGAACTTCTCTTCGGCCCGTGCTATCGGCCCGTCCGGAGAGAGCGGCGACAATGATGAGATCATTGGCCGCCTCGAGGATCTCAAGGAATATGTCAAGCTTGAGTTCAAGAGTGTCTCCCAGGAAGCCAAGGATAATGTGGCTGCCAACGGCAGAGATACAGAGCAGGTCCTTGACGCGACAAAGGATGGCTTTGAGAACCTGCGAATGGCGATTGAGAGCTACGTTGACCGCGCTACTGGCACCATGGGCGATGCCGGCCAGGAGCAGTTCATGCAAGGCCTCCTTAGGACTATGGACGACTTCAAGGAGGAGATTACCGATCTCCTGTCGCACTCCACCGACGTCTCCCGAGAGCAGCTCCAGGCCGAGCTCGAGGGCCTCCGCGAGGTTGTCAACTCGTCCATGGTGCCTGCGTCGGCTGTTGGCCCCGCCCAGGTGGACAACAAGGAAATCATCGAGGCCCTCCACGCCACGGCCAACACTCTCCGTCAGGAGATCTTGCGCCCCAGGACCGAGACGGCTGAGATCATCGATGCCCTGAACGATGGACTCAATGAGCTCCGCATTGGCATCGACAGGATGACCAACAAGCCCGCCGACCTGACAGCCAACGATGAGATCCTTGACGCCCTGCACTCTGGTCTGGACTCTGTTCGCTCCGACATTGAGTCCATCCGCGAGGAGAGCAACACTAGGAGCCTCGCCGCCGTCCCAAATGAATCCGATGTGTCGTCGTCGACGGCATCGTCTCACAATGAGATTCTTGAGGCCCTGAGGTCCGGACTTGACTCTGTGCGCTCAGACATCGACTCCATCCGTGAGCAGACTAATGACAGGGAAGTAGCTGCAGTACCCACAGAGTCGTCGTCACACAGTGAGATCCTCGAGGCTTTGCGATCCGGCTTGGACTCGGTCCGCTCTGACATTGAGTCCATTCGCGAGCACACTGCTGAGAGCGCTGCTCGTGAAGTGCCTACTGAGTCTTCCTCTCATGTGGAGATTCTCGAGGCCTTGAGGTCTGGACTCGACTCTGTGCGGTCCGATATGGAGGCTATCCGTGAACAGACCAACGATAGGGCTGCTCCTGCAGTCGCCCCGGAGCCCTCGGGCCACGGCGAGATTCTTGAAGCTCTGCGATCTGGCCTGGACTCCGTTCGCTCAGATATTGAGACCATTCGCGGACAGAACAACGACCGGGCCATTATTGCCCCTGTGTCCGCCGACTCCTCGTCGGATCGAGACCTCCCAATCAACATGGAACAAGCCATCATCCCCGCCGACATGGCTAAGCAGGACGACATCAAGAACCTCGAGGTTCTCATCTCTCAGCTCAAGATGAAGCTTGACACCATGGATTCAGAGGAGGAGACCGCCTCCAAAAACGACAATAGCAACTTGGAGAGCATGCTCGAGAACATTCAGCATGGCGTCGACGATCTTGGCTCCCGAGAGCCTGCCGCAGCTCCCCCCAGCCACGACCTGTCGCGCCTGGAGGGTATGCTTGAGAGCATACAGCGGACTGTCGAGGAGCTCAGCTCCCGGGAGACACCCGCTGCAGTACCCAGGGATGCCGAAGCCCGCGAAGCCAGTGGCGATGTCGCCTCCAAGGAGGATGTGCAGGCCATTGAGATGATCCTGCACAACACCAAGGCACGCCTCGACGACCTTATGGATGGAGACCAAGCTCTCCGCAAGGACCACCTCGATGTTGTCGAGGCTCTCATCCTAGAGACGCGCGAGAGCATGGGGTCTGTTGCGGAGCGCATGGACGCTGTCTCTCGCAAGGACGACCTGTCAACCCTTGAATCTCTCCTCACCGAAATCAAGGGCAACTTTGAAGAGATGAAGAACCAGGTTGCCACCCGTGACGAGGGCGACGACGACAAGGTCTCCAAGACGGACGTTGCGGCCGTCGAGACGGTTGCCCTTGAGATCAAGGGTCTGCTCGACGGATTCCGAGACGTGGACTTCACCGACCTGGCCAAAAAGGGAGACCTTGCTAGCATTGAGACCCTCGTCAAGGAAGCCAAGGACAAGATTGAGAGCCAGAATGAAGCGTCCAGCATGGCCATTGAGAAAAAGGACACCGAGATTGAGGAGAAGGTCGGTGAGCTTAAGGCCGTTGACGAGCGCGTCTCGGAAGTCAAGACGTTCCTGGAAGAGTTCCAGGAGACGCTCAAGGGCAAGCTGGACGACGGCTCCACTGGAATTGAGGCTCTAGGAAAGCTTCTCGAGACCATGGGTGAGAAGATCGACAAGAACGACAACGTCGGAGCCGACCTCAAGGAGATGTTTGACACTATGAAAACCGAGTTTGAGGACTCCAAGGGCATCGTCACTGGCGCCAAGCTCGAGTCAGATGAGAAGCTGCAGCAGGCCGCTGAGAGCATCAGCACCAAGATTGACGACAAGATCGCCGAGCTCGTGACCAAGTACAGTGAGTTCCAGGAGGCCTTTGACGTTCGGGTTCAGGCTGGCGAGACTCGTGATGCCGAGACCGAGGCAGCCGTCATCGGAACCAAGGCCGTGGCCGACGAGCTCAAGCTCCTTGTCGACACTCTCGGCTCAACGGTGACGGAATCCCTGGAGAAGATGGAGGAGGCCTCCAAGACCGTGTTCACCAAGGTCGAGGAGCTCGTCTCGCGCAGTGATGAGACCCAGGCCGACGGCAAGGCAGAGCACCAGCAGACACGTGACCAGCTAGTTGCCGCCGTCACCATGGTGGAGGGCCTGCGCGGCGAGGTATCAGACACCAACCCCAGGATCCTCGAAGCTATCCAAGAGGTGCTGGCTCTTGTGGGCCAGCACTACGAGCACTCCAAGACGACCACCGGGGAGATCCAGGACAAGATTATTGAGACCCGGCCGATTGACCAGGCCATGCTCCCCCCCATCCCGGAGAAGTACGATGACTCTGAGGTGCGACAAAAGCTCGACCAGCTTACCGAGCTTCGGTATGACGACACCGAGGTGAGGCAGAAGCTTGAGCAGCTTAGCGATCTCCGCTACGACGACACACTGCTGCACCAGAAGCTCGACCAACTCAGCGACCTTCGCTACGACGACTCGGAAGTGCGCCAGAAGCTGGAGCAGCTCAATGAGCTTCGTTATGACGACAGCGTGGTCAACGAGAAGCTTGAAAAGCTCTTGACTTACAACACGTCGACGGAGCAAGCTATGTCGCAGCTTGAGAAGCTGGACCAGGTCCACGAGTCGGTCATGAAGACGGCCGCCGAGGTGTCGACGTTCCTCAACACTCAAGTTCAGCGTGCGGCCGATGACCACGAGGCTAAGGACAAGGCCCTCCGGGAGATGGACCTCGAGATGGAGCGCAAGCGCAGCGAGAAGGAGCACCTGGAGGCTTCTATCCTCAGCCTCCGGGATGAGGAGGAGAGGATCCGCAACAACGTCACTGGGCTGCGCACGGAGCAGGAGAGTCTGATCCGACAGAAGACGAGACTCACAGGCGATGTGTCGGCCCTGGACACGGCTATGAAGCTTCGCAAGGAGGACCTGGCCGAGATGGAGTTGCGGGCCGACCGCCTGGAGCGCCGTATTCTCGAGGGTGTCATGGACCACTCGCGCGTGTTGCTTATGGCCAAGTCGAACAGGGCAAGCGCGGCGGGCGACTCAATGACTCGCAGGCGTGTTAAGAAGTCGGCGGGGGGCACGGGTGAGGACGGCATGCCGCTGCCTAAAGCGTCTCCCAAGCCGGCCATGAACATGGCGCTGTCTGGTAAGCGCAGCCTTGCGCCGCCTGGCCAGATTGGGGCCGAGAGGCGCATTGCCTCTCTCGGCCAAATCAACAACAACGTGCCGAGTGGCGGCGTCAAGCGGAGCCAGAGCGTGCGGACCCCCATGGGTAGCAAGTCACTCCGCAAGCGCAGCTGGGGCCCCAGCGGTGGTACAGATCATCACGAGACCAACAAAGAGAACCTGGGCATGCGTGAAACGGTGGAGGAAGTTGATGAGAACGAGTCACCCGCCCTGATTGGTAACGGTCAGAGCAGCGAGGTGTCGGGCACGGACAATGGTGATGACGATGGCGAGGGAAGCGACACGGGTACTCTGCGGCGCAACAGCTACGGGTCGTCAGAGCAAGGGTACAGCGAGTACAGCGAGACGGTGAGCAGCGAATGGACGGGGAGCTATGTGAGCAGTTCGATGGCCTCGGCCACGGACGACGGCAGCGCCGTTGGAGAAGAGGGGGCGCAAGACATGGTGGTGTACGGGCAGTGAGCCTACGGAGACATGAGCGCCGATTGTGGCTTTCTTTTCTCTTGAGATTTTCTTATGATGGTGTTGTCACGGAGTATCCCTGAGGATTTTCGACAGCAGGCACGTTTGCTCTTTATGTTTTTCATGTTCTTTTCTTTTTATCTTGTGTTTAGGCGCGCGTTGTTTTATCATACGTTCGAATAATGATGTTGTCTTTATGGCTCTCACTTTGTTTTTTTTCTCCATACCACCATGATTAGTATCATATACGTTTTATCAAGTCTGCCATGCAATACTGTTACTATTTTCCTTTTTTACGAAGAAAATGATGCTTGCTTGTGACACTTGTGATACTTGTGCGAGCAGTCTAGGCGGACGCAGTCGCTGAAGACGTGCAACCACGCTAGTTCATATTCGGTAACCGCAGTAACCCCTCCACTTCAAGACCTTAACGCCAAACGCGTCGCGCACCTGGCAGCTTAACAACCATTTACAGCGGTCAACCTCTCCCCCAATCGACGCGAAACGGAGACCGGAACGACGAGAGGGCAGAATATCGAAACGAACAAGGCAGAGGGACGAACGGAAAACACAGGCAAACGACCATGGAGACGCCATCCCGCGGCGGCGGCCTCATCTCGGCCCCCGAGCTGACACCGCTCGAGCAAGAGGTGCTGGATGAGTACGAGCGACTGGCAGACAACATGAAGAAGGTGCGCATCTCGCCGGAGGAATATGAAGCAAGGAGGAATTTGTAGAGAGGGGCAGAATTTTGCTGACAGGATCCTGTATTGTAGCTTGCCACAACCCTGGACCATCTGGCGTCCAACCCGAGCGCCGAAATACTCGACGGGCTTCGCGACCTCGAGCGCAAGACAAGCCTGGCATTCACATTGCTCAAGGCGAGTGTGTACAGTATCGTTCTACAGCAGGAGATTGACTGGGGGAGCGGAGGGGGCGGGGAAGGCGCCGACGTGGGACCCAGCAGCGATGCGGTGGCGACGCCGAGGGAGGATGACGAAGATATGGACGACACGGTGCAATGATACCCCATGAAATTACACACGAAACGCACGAATGATACGGCTTGAATATTAAACTACTCCTGAACCGATGTGACGGCGAGCGAGGGAAGCGAGAGGCCTCCCCCCGGAGCGAAGGAAACCGTTGGAACAAGGCAAGATGCGATTATGAAGAAAACACTATATTTACACGTCTGATGTTACACTTTTGTAGGATACAAAACATCCCATCATCTAGCTCCCAGGGAGATAAGAAAAAGAAAAACAGGTACAACAAATGCTCTCCTCCATGTAATGTACATGTCTAGATTTGACATATGGGCGGGTCCCGAAGGCGAATGGTGGTGCTAGCACGAGTTCGATTACAGAGCAGCTCCACCGTAGTAGACCTTGCGGGCGTCGACCAGCTTCTTGCCCCTGCCGATGGCAATCTGCTCCGGGTCGGGCTGGTTGGTGAGGGCCTTGAAGGTGGCCTTGACCGTGTTCATGGGGTTCTTGGAGCGGGGGAACTTGATGGCCAGGTCGTAGATGCCGACGGCGCGGCACATCTCAAAGACGCGAGAGGGGACGCGGAGACCGAAACCTGTAGGAAATAGCCAGGGTTAGCCAATTTGCTTCTCTATCCTCTCTGTGACTGTTGTTGTTGTTGGGGACATCAAGGGCAGGGGAGGGGGTTCTTACCAGGAGGCCTGGACTGGACCTCGGCGACGGTGCCAGAAATCTTGGCCGTGACATTGCCGTAGATGGTGCGGTTCTCGTAGCGCCTGACGGGCTTCATGGTGCGGATGGCGAGGCCGGTGGCGGTGGCGGTAGCGGTGGCCATGTCGGTGGACTTGGCCTGGCCGATGCCGAGACGGCCGTTGCCGTTGCCGGCCATGGCCATGACGGAGAAGGAGCGGACCTTGCCAAGACGGGTCTGGTTGCTGACGAAGCGGACGACGAGCGTCTTGCAGAGCAGGCTGCGGATCTCCTTGACGGATAGGCCGGTGACGCGCTTCATCTCGGCAAAGTTACCCTCGGGATCCTCGGCGTCGTCCTCGGCGTTGGTCTTGTACAGGCCCTCAACACCGGGGATCTTGCCGAGGTCGGGCTGCTCAGCCGAGTAGGCCTTGATGACGCCGTCCGGGCTGTCCTGGACGATCTCGACATGCGGCGGCTTGAGGTACGGATAGTTGTCACCCGACACGACGGAGTCAATCTCCTTCTTCCACATAGCCTGGACAGCGTCGTCGATCTCGAGGGCGCGCGCGCGCGTCATGAAGAGTTCGGGGTGCGTCTTGGGATCGATGCTCTCGGCATCCACCTCGGCGGCGGCGCCGTCACCCTCCTCGGGCACCAGGTACCTCTTGAGCAGCTCCGGGTCGCGCTCCATGCTCTCGAGCTCGTCAAACGTCAGGTCGATTGAGTCCTCCCCCTTGCTCTGCTTGACGGCGCGCAGGGCGCGCAACATAGCCCTCGACAGCTGGTCACCCGACGTCTTGTCGGCCAGCTTCGTCATCTTCTTGTAGTAGTCATCGAGGAACTGTTCCTGACTGGCGAAGTGCGTGTCCTCGGCCTGGGCCGTCACGCCATGCGCATCGTCGGGCTTGACGTCGTACCGCGGGTCCAGCTTGGCGTAGTCGTCCAAGTAGCCCGGGCGGAACATGTCGTCGCGCAGCCGACCCTGCCAGACCATGTCCTTGGTGTCAACGGCGCGCTCGCCCGCCTCGAGCGCCGCCAGCTGCTCGGGAGTGTACCGCGTCTTCCACTGCTCGCGCTGCTCCGCCGTCAGCTCGGGGAAGTTGTCGGCCTGGTACTGTGCCATCTTGTCGGGCTTGGTCAGACCCAGCTCCGACGCCTTGACGTTGCGGAACTGCGACCGCCGCCGGGTCCGCACCGCCCCCGAGCTGTGGAATTGATGCTGCTGCTGCTTCTGAGCAGCCAGGAGGCATCCCACCGAGCTGGCACGCGACGACGTCGACGCCATGCACCTGCCCACCAGGCTACGTGCCGGTTGTGACACGCTCATCATGCCGGGCGTGGTGTGGAGTTATCGATCGTTTTCGGTTGTCTCTCTCTCTCTATTTCTCGGTCGGCCGGTCGCTCGATCGATTGATGCTCCCGGTGGTGGTTCTGGTCGGGCTGAGAGAGCTCCCTCCTTGGTATGTCTGTCGTCTGCCGTTGGTACTTTGCCTTGGAGATTTTTCCTCTGAGGGTTGGCCTGGTCCAATACATCGGCAAGGGGGACGCGCTGATTGGTGGTTGGTGATTAGTCATAGGCGCTTCTCCGGAAAGGTACGTACCATGTGCCTGACCCCTGATCTCCTTCCAACTTCCCCAAGACTGAAGACTCAAGAGTCAACTCCAACAAGTCTCGATCAACAGCGGACTCAACATGGGCAGCTTGTAATCGGGCTATTATCGGTCTATCAAGTTCAATATCGCTTGTCCCTTACTCCGTAGTCTTGGCGGTTATCCGTGGAATCACCAAAATGTTGCATGTAGTATCGACATCCAATGGTTTCGCGCAACATGGGACGCATGCTGCCGCGCCCTCACCGTCTCTGCCGCAGACATGAAACGCATGGCGCCTCAGCCGACAGGCTCGTATATATATACACCTTCCCGCCTTTAATGCCCGTAGAACTCTCGTATGATTTTCTATGTTGAACGCTCTCTTTCTCTCTCTCATAATACCACACATACACACACATACACATACGAAGTCTTTCTCCAGATCTCGAACCCAAGGCCTCTCAAGACGGGCGCTACAATACAGACAAAGAGAACTGCACACATATATCCCCACACAACCGACAAAATGGGCCAGTTCGACTTCTTCAGCAAAATCGGCGCCACCGACCGCGCCGTCGCCGTCCTCAACGACCAGCCCGAGCTCTTCACCACGCTCATTCTCGTCATCATTGGCATCATTGCCGAGTTCGGCCTCATCGCCGCCATTCACTTTGCCACGCTCAAGCCTGAGCAGAAGAAGAAGAAGACCGACAACAAGAAGGGTGGAGGCAAGAAATAGCCGTGGGTGGTCATGTCGTTACGATCATGGTGATGAGGACTGCTGGACAGAGACCCGTCATATAATCAACTTGTTTTTCTTTCTTTCTTGCTTTTCAGCCTGTCTTTTATTCCCAGCCTGTCACTTATTTCTGTCCCTTCTTCATCTTTGACCTACTATCCTGTGTCGGAGAAAGCGATGCATCTTATAGACTATTGAAATGCGGTTCTTTGGAAATGGCCATGCTTCTCGCTCACATGTGCTTTTGTGTTATTGGAAGATCTGCAATGTTTCCGCCGTAGATTGTCTCTCATCTAGATTGGGCTGGGCATCAAGGTAAAGCTGTAATGATGAAGTGTCTGGCTGGAAGTATAGCTCTGGTGGCCGAGAAAACGGTAGATAAAGCGGTGGTGCCACCGGCAATGATGAGTGCTGATACATGGAAGAGCTGTGCCTTCTGTGACTTTCGAACGTCGGCAGATGACCGTCAT
This sequence comes from Geosmithia putterillii, assembly GCA_900188575.1. Lineage (NCBI taxonomy): Eukaryota > Fungi > Ascomycota > Sordariomycetes > Hypocreales > Bionectriaceae > Geosmithia > Geosmithia putterillii. Next base: position 867,709 of record FYEU01000308.1, on the reverse strand, counting down.
GTTGCTGTTGTGGCTGTGAAGGACCTGTATAGACTGGTGAAGACGCTGGGGGAGTCCGTCTAATCGATGATGATGACCGCGACCCTATTACATCGCTCCATGGCTCCAGAGTATCCGAGTCTTGCCTATGCATGGCGGCCAGTCCGTCATGATCTGGTTGCTCGCCCTCTGGTAGGATAGGAGCTGGCCCATATGCGATAGAATCCTTGTCACGAGGCTCATCCTCTAGAACAAGAGTTGGACTATTGTCGATTGTATCGTGCCCCGTTTGCCCATTTTCTAGGACAAAGATAGGAGCATCCTTGGTCGTGGTAGAAACGGCCGTGTCACACCTTAGCTCGTCCTCCAGGAGAAGAAGATCAGGGCTATCATTGACTTCAGTCAGTCGTTGCCTCCTTGCCGGCACAGACACCCTCGTATGCTGCAGTACCACCTTCCAAAGTCCCTGCTCGATACTTCGCACCACAACATCAGACTCATCCTCACGATCGCCTTTCCCTGCCGCTGTCAAGACTCTGACCTTCCTCCGCAGACCCGGAAGCTCAGCATTGGCCATGCGTGCCAGACTAGTAGCAATGACGGGCAATAGGCGTGCCCGGGCGGACAATTCCTGAATAAGTCAGACTCTATTCGAGGTTTGCGTGCCGGGTTGTTACCTTGAGATGGGAATAGTGGAATACACCCGGAGCAAGGCATGCCAGCCCCGGCATCCTTCCGCCCCCTGCCACCGACACTTTGAACCCGCTGTACCTCTTTCCACTTCCACAGAAGAGAAAGTCGAGTGCCATTTCTACATGGCCCCTATAGCCATATACATCCTCCACCCTTCGTCGTTTCTCAGCCTTTTTCCTCTTGGCAGGTCTGTCCCCGTCCAGCATGGCCATGTACTCGTCGACAGCAGTCCGGTCACCAGGCTCCAGGCTCCGGTAAATATCACTGTCTTTGCTCTCGTCAAGGCCCGCGCCTTTCATTTGATCGACCTCTTCCGAGACAGCAAACCTATCGACGAGGCACAAGTCCAGGACGCAGGTCACACAGCTCAGCCCAGCGACTAGCGCACCGTCTGGCGCCACCATACCGGACGACAAATCGTAATGTCCTACTGAAAAGGATAGTCCACCGACGCATACGATCTTTATTCCCAGCCGATGTAGGGCAGGATGCTGTTCCACCCAAGATGTCACGGTATTCACGCTATCGTCGTCTTCGAGTAGGGCACATCCCATGCTAGTCAGCTCGACGACGAACCGCGTGCCGCCCACTCTGTGTATCCATAGCTGCTTGTCCTCTCTGGCCCTGACAAGGTCGTCAAGTGTGTGTATGTCGCGTAGATTGTGTGGAAGGTCAAGGGCTATTGCCGACTCCAGAGTCACTTCCATGCTTGTGCTGCCGGTGTTGGTGCTCGCTAGACGAACGACTGGCAGACTAACGGTTCTAGACGCCATACTGGTGTTTCAAATCAAACGATAACTATATGAACGGACAAGTGTCTGACAACTGGAAGAAAAAGGCAGCAGGCGATACAAGAAAAGACGAGGGAGGGCATAACGGAAAACTCGAATGGCTTGTGGAGGCAGGAGCTGACGTGCACCTTCCCAACCAGACATTGTCCCTATACGTCACCTACGGCATCATTAGGGCCGCGTAGTGGCCTGCATGGCAGCTTATCAAGAACATCATGGACCTTGAAAGTCTATCATTGTGCCAGTCATCACACACCTGTAATTGCGTACTGCTACTCTATCATGGCGCAGCATATCGCGGCACAGATGCCGATACCTTCAAGACCTCGAGTCAAGGAGGTTGTCCAACTCCCCTTATGTTTCTAAAGTGTGTAAAGTGTCCAATCATCCCAGTGTATGAGGCTCAAAAGTGAAAAGAATAAAACAAAAAAGATAACAGCTCGCTTATTTCAGTTCATATCAGCATGACGTCTCTTGCCACCATCATCCCATGGCCTCACTATTCTTCTTCCTCTGCCCAACGCGAGCGAAACGAGGGCGGCCCTTGGCAGGATCGCCAGAGGCAAAGACCTCGCCGTACTCGCAATATACCTAGCAACAATTCTGCATTGTTGAGAAGTGATTGAAGCGAGGACGGCCTCCCCCAGTATGCTGAGGCTGCTGGAGATGTATCATCAAGCATGTTATTTGGCGAACCACGGAAACGCCTTCTTCCTGAGGGGTTCCGATGTTGCGGTGCCTCCGCTTTCCACCTGCACACTTCGCTGGTAAATTTCCTGATGGGTCATAGTTAGCATACGAGTAGTAGAATAACAAAGACGCAGATGTCTGTTTGATAGAGGTGCATACTTCATCATCCGTGGGCATCCGGCAGCCGAGGACGATGCCTCGCACGGTATCAAACTTGCCCAGATTCGGATACGGCGTGCCCTGGCTTCTCATGATGGGTAGGAGGACCTCCCCGAGAACCTCAAACTTCTTCCAGTTGATGCGGTCGCCCTTGGGTCCGACAAACGTCTTGCTGCCCTCCTCTGCCGAGACGAGATCCCTCCTATGGAGAGGGATGAACGGGATGCGGGGCAGGGGCGAGTTCTCCCACGCGAGGCGGTACGCAAAGTGGCTCTTCTGCGTGCCCATGAGGATGACCAGACGGGCAAACCGCTTCTGGACCTCCGCAGGGACGAGGTTGCGGGTCTGAGCGAGGCGGTGGATGGCTGTGCCGTTGATGCCGGCCAAGATGGCCGCGAGGCCGTTGTAGTTGTTCAGCTGGCGCAGCTTAAGAGCAATGTTCATGAACTTTTCGAGTATCTGCGCGCGGTGCTTGGCCTTGTCCCGCAGCAGAATCATGTTGGCTACCCACTGCGCTGTGTGGTTGAAGTGGTTGATCATGCGGTTCACGTTCCGTAGCGACTTGCACTTCTCCTTCTCAGCAGCCGACAGGCTGACGTGCCGCACAAAGTCGCGGATGCGGATCGACGAGAACAGCACCCACTCAATTCGCGTCAGCTCGTCGGCCACGTCGTCGACGGGAATCTCCATGAAGCTGTGGTACCGCGTCTTGTCCATTGGCATGTGCTCCGTCGGCTCCATCAGTGCTGCCTCCCGCTCATACTGATCATACTGGTGGTATTGCGACTGACCTGCCATGGTTAGATCCCGGTCTACGTCGGAGCATTCCGATGGCCGCCCACCGTCGTCGAGGCTCATGCCGCCAATGCCCGTGGCCGTGGCGTCGGTCGTGTCTGAGCCGGGCTCGGATGCCCCGTCCGTGTTGGCCCAACCTGTGTCGTCATCCTCGGTCACGCTGTGGTGCAGTGTCTGCCGCATATGCTGCGCCGAGATAGAAAAGATGGGCTCCGTCGACAAGTGCTTGATGAACTCTTCGAGAGCTCTCCTCGTGGCTGTTCGCGCAAAGTCACCCGGGTATAGCGATACCCACCTGGCCACTACCTCGATTATCCTCAGCTGTGTTGCCGTCTTTGTCAGGTAATGCGACGTCTTGTCGTCCCGGACACGATCTAGCCGCATTAAGATGGCTGAGAAAAGCTGGCCCGGGGCAGCGAATTTGCGGTAAAGACATAAGAATACATCTGAGAAGTTGGCATCGGCTTTGGACAGTCGCGGGGCCAGCAGGCGGTCAACAAGCTCGTCAAACGTTACGCCTGCCGCCTTGCCGACCTTGTCGGCGCCACGGTCATCGTTGCGCTGCAGTATTGGGATCTCGTCCGGGTATCCGTCGTGGTCGTCTTCTTCCATATCTAAGAATCCGTCACCAGGTCGGTCGAGTCGCATGCCTGTTAAAAATTAGCATGTTTTCTCATCTTCTTCTGTTGGTTGCTCTCGAGTGTTGGTTGGCTTCCGGCGGCCTCGGCCCGGGAAAGGCCCGAGCTCGTTTCGCTCGCGGCATGCCTGGCCCCCAATGTATGCAAGGGGGCAACAATTCGCCTCCGCCTCGCGGCCCCTGCTTAGGAGGCTGTTCTCGCCACGTCCAGGCTTTTTTTGCTCTTCCACGAAAGAAGCAAATACTGCCCCATGAGCCGCGAGCATAGCAAGGTCCGTCTCCGGCAGGGCCGCCAGGGACACCAAAAGAGGCAGAATTGGAAATATTATGACTATGACTGACCTGGTCTAGGACTCTTGGAGGCCTGGTGCCGGCCATTTTCAGGGTTGGGTGTGTTGAATCCCTTGAGGAGAGAGAAGTCGGAGCTCGCACGGCTATGCTTGCTCTGCTGGCTGATGGGCCTTGCGAGGTTGGGGTCGGGGGCTTCGAGGTTCGACTGGGCCCTGCGCCGCGAATACAACTCGCCATTCTCCTCCCTGCGATGAGCGACAGCGGCGCGGAGGATGGACTGGAGGCAGGCGCGGCCAACTTCGGGTGATTCGGCCGAGACTTTGTAGGCGCCTATACAGGCTGAGAAGTGCTTGTGTCCCGCTATGCTGTCTGGGTCGACCTCCCAGTCGTCTTCGGCGTTTTCGCACTTGGTTGCGACGAGTATCGCCGGTAGGCCCGAGTTTGTGAGGGCAGCTGTTGGGCATGGGTCAACACGAATAGTCCTTTCTCGGATTCTGCTTCTATCAAGCGATGTCGGAGGAGGGCGGGGGTGAACGTGTCGACACGTACCTAGCGTCTGAGGAAGATCATGAACCGTATCCTCGTCCATGACATCGTAAAGTATGAGGGCGGCATCGGCTCGGGGCACAATGTGGCCATTGATCTGCTTGGGCCATTGTATCGGCTGGGAGGGGCTGAGTTCAAAGTGTTCGAGGTCGAGCTCGACGAGGGTGATCATGTGGGTAATGTTGTCGACAACCATGCGGACGCTCGACGAGTTAGTGATGGGGCGTCGTGGTAGGCCGAGGACATTCTGGATAAAGGTCGACTTGCCGACGCCGGTGGAACCGATGACGGCAACGTTGAACGACTCCATGCTTGGAGGAGCCGAGTATTGGAACTGCAAGAAATCAAACAAACGACGTGGTCGCCAGTCAGCAAGAGGTTCCTCAAGGGCCAAGGGCCCAAGGCAAGGTCGATGAAACGGCCCCTACCCAAATCGGGGGTAGAGCAGTGGAGACGCGGGCATTGTGGGAGGGGAGCTTGGCAAAGTTGGAGCAGTAGTAGCCCTCTTTTTGGGGGTGGCAGCGGAAAATGGGGTTATGGCGTAGTGTAGTAATAGCGGATGTCAAAAAGGGTCGGGCGGGAATAAGCCAAGTGGCCAGTGACATACCCAAAGCTGGGAGGATCCCGCTGTTAACTTTACAGATTCTTGACGCGGACGTGGCCAGACTCGGTTCAGCTGCTTATCATGGCCCTCGGTGGCAGCTTGTGAGGGGCGGTCGTCTTCGGACCCGGGCAGTTGATCGTCGGGGGCCTCTGCGATGACTGGATAGGACTGGAAGACGGGGTCGTCGAGGATAGAGTAGAAGGAATCGCGGTTGGCTGTCGCGAGAATCGGTGGTAGGCTGCGGAGGTTGACGGAGGTCTTGGCGACAGGCGACGAGCGGCTGGCCGTGGGCGAGGTATTGAGGTTGGCAGTCGACGACCGACGGCGGTTAAGCGTCGGGGATCGGGTCGGGGTCGACGTCTGGCTGATATTGGGGCTGTGCGACCGTGGAGAAGGAGGAGTGGCTGGCGACGAGCGCGTTAGAGGACCGAAGCGAGGCATTGTCACGGCAGAAAAGGGCATGCGACTGAAAGCGAGCGTTCTATGCGTATCGCGCGAGAGGGGCTCTGGTGGGAGGAGGGCAATGGGACTAGGAGTGCGGGACGAGGGCCATTGGTGCACGAGCTACTGGCCGGGCAGTTGACCGTGTCGGGGGAATCGCATGCGAGATGTATGTTTATGTGACAATGGAGGTATTAATCTCGGGGCCCAGGGCGGAGCACAAGAGAGTCAAAAAGATGGGTTACCATCGTGATATGGGGGGACCGTCGGTCTGCTGGGCAAGGGGATGACGAGGGGCTCAGCCTGGTGGGAGCAGGCCAGGCTGCGCTTGCAGGATGGGCGGGAACATGTGGGATTCGGTGCAACGACGTGTCAGACGTACGTACCTGGTGGTATGAACAGTGACGAGTGACGATCCGGCTCTGTTGACGATGTTGTCGGCGGCGCGGGGTGTTTTCAGGCTGGCAGGCTGGCAGGCTGGTAGAGTGTGATATCGAGGTCGGTGAAGGGGCTTGTGGACCGGCAGACTGGCTGAGGAGCCGGGTATGCCTGCAACGCTGAGGTGAGAGCCCTTGTCAATGGGCCAGGGCCAGCGAGGTGCTCGTAAGAAGTGGCCCAGTGGATGGGCTGAGCTGCGAGCTGTGGCTGTCGGCAGAAGCAGCAACTGGACGAAGGAGTGTCTGCGCCCCTGTGCCCCCCTTGTCTGCGTCGCTTAGTTGGGCGAGAGGGCCAGGGGGTGGCAGTTGAACTGGCTTGTGAGAGCGGATCCGTTGACGGTCCGCGGATGTCAGGCAATCAGGGTTGTCAGGGTTGTGGCCGAAACGTCGGGTCTGATGGGGCCAGGAGAGAGTGTTGGTGGGGTGGTATGGTGCGGTCCGTGTAGTCTGGGCGGTCGCGTTCAACGGTTGTAGGCAGTATGAGTGATGGCGTTGATACCATGCGACGCAGGTATGTATTACAAATGTAGGCTCCCGAAGAGGGAACAGGAGGAGAGAAGAAGAAACGGGGAGGGAATTGATTATGTGTGTGTGGAGGATCAAGGACGACTAAGGGGGGGGGGGAGAAATAGGATGAGTATCAGAGGAAGAAGAAAAGGAAGATGTGAAGGATATTATTAGTGATAGCATGTTGGTTGTGCCTGCCAGATGGCCGCCCGGGGAGGATTAAGGATCGATTGCCTCCTGCCAGTCACCAACTGCCAATTGCTGCCAACTGCTGTCATCTAATACTGCTAGTAATACCAATGGAAGACAGTCAACGGTTGAACGGGCAGTCAACGGGCAGCCAGCCGATCGCCAATGGACGGCCAATAACCTGCCAAAAACGAAGCTGGCGCTTATTCGTAGTACCACGGTGTGAGCGTACAGGGTCCAATTGGCGGCAGAATTCCATGGCAGGAACAACGGTCTTGTTGTCACTGCTGCTTCTGGTCCTACTGCGATTGCTCGTATTGAATATTACAGGCGAATCAAGAAGGGGCCAGCCACCAACAACCGCCCTGTGCTCAATGCTCACTGCTGCCAGCTGCCACCAAGGAAGAAAAGGAAAGAACGGGACAGGGCAGACCAGGAAGGAACACTCAGGCACCCAAAACTTGTGATGTGATGACTGTCTGTGACAATGGCGGCTGAGTGATTTACCCTGCTTCTTGCAACACCTTGGACAACTGATAGCATCATACCAACAAATTAAGCCACACGATACGGATACCATACATAACGCTGTACTTCTCTCACCATACCCGGACTACTTTGCTTCATTCCTCACTATTAATATCCTCTTCCCTTCTTTTTTTACCATCACCTCTAACCATTGTCACCCCACGCTTCAACCTTGGCTTCAACCTTGCCTGGGTCCTTTGGTGATGTAGTGCCATCCATGGTGCCATCCATCATTCACATCATGTTTCGAGCCGTTACTCAATGCACCCCATCTGTAACGACGGTTTTCGGTTCCCAAGTCCAGCCATACAGCCATGGCCCATGGCCCATGCCATGACCCAAGGCCCATTGTCCTTCAGTCCCCTGCCAAAGCATACCAGTAATATGTACGGAGTACAGATACCCGTACGCCTCCTCGCAGGGGTCGTCGCCTGTCGTTATCCTCTCTACCTCTACGGAGTACAGAGCCAGAGTAATACAGACTACTGCATACTCGCATGCCCGTCACCTCGAGACCTACCTAAACCGGAACGTCCGAGCCGTGCAGGCGTATATACGAGTACAGAGTACTCCGTACGTTGCAATTTTTCGACTCGCTTCAACTGTAGGCCATGACTGCTGCTGTCAATACTCGTACGAGTACGGAGTACAGGTATGAGCAGCTGTACGGAGTACTCTGTACGAATTACTCGTATCGGGAATCGTCAGTCACGTCGGAAGGAGCCGCGCCTACGCACTGATTGACCCGGTGGACCACAGTCTGCGTCAAACAAAGAGCAGTAGCCATACTTAGGCTTTCAGGCTCAACACATCGTCCATGGCCCGTGGCCTGTGGACGGTCTGCATTTACGAGGCTGCGTCGCTTCCTTGGTTGCTTGGCTGCGTCCCTGTCACCGTCGCCGTCACCGCCACAAACCCGCCTACACACGCCACCGAGGCTAACGTTGGGGCGGCCATACGAGGATAGAGCATCATGGTGGCTGATTTCACTTGTGTTGATGAATGCCAGACTTGTGACAAGGCGGCATCTCGTACTCGTTGGTAAGCTCTTTGGCTCTGTGCCTGTTCAGAGTACTATTGCGAGGAATTACGAGTTCCTGCTCGACCTGCTCGACAGGCCCCGGCCGTAATAAATAATACCAGTACCCTGACGGCACCGCCGAGACAACACGTCCATCTGCATACCAGTCAACCAAGGCAACTCGGCCAGACCAGCCCGGAATTTCCCACTCGGCCGTCACATTCAAACCGGACCAGGGCCAGGCTTGCTGCAGGCATTGTCCTGCAAAGAATCAGTATATTGCAACATGCGAATCTACGTCGCAGTACAGGTACAGCGTACAGGTACAGACAAGTACGAATATTACTGCGACAGCTTGGAAAAACGACCGACGACCGACAACCGGTCCTTGGCCGCAAGCACAAGCACAGGCACACAAAAACACCGCAACCCACAGGGTGCGCCTCTTCTGCACCAGACATGGCATGGTGGACAAGCCACCTCTCATAACATGATGGACATTGAAAGGCGACAAGTGAAGATCAAGACGACCTTGTTGCATCATAATTCAACAGCCACGACCTGACGCCTTGCACATCGAGCCTTTGCCCGACTGGCCTGGGCTCCACACCACCACCACCTTGTCGCTCCTTTGGTCCTCGGTCATGTCCTCACCCCTCACCTCACTCACTCACTCACGACCAGCATGCTGCCCGCCCAGAATTAGTTTCTCTGCCGCGTGACAGGTCTAGCCGCTGGTGCCAAGAACGAGACAAGAGTCCAGCTCGGGGGGAGAGTGGTAATACGGCGTAACAATGGTAAACAGAGGCCAAATTCCCCAGGTAGCATCGCTTCAGTATTAGCGTTTCGTACCTTGTTGTTGTTGCTGCTGCCGCTGTCGTCAGGCCAGACCTTAATTCCAAAGTCTACTCCGTACGGGAGGAACCTACTCGCAAGGAACCAACAACTACGAGAAGCACCTCGTAAGGAACCTAGGAACCTACAGGAACCTTGGCTTGAGATTGAACCTTGGCGTCGCCTCTTCTCGGCCCACCATCTACGATTCTTTGGATGTTTGCATGTCTCCCTCGGCAGTTAGCGGGACACTACGCTCCGTGTTCATCCAGCCCAGAGCTTAACACTGGAGTCTAGTAGGTTACTAGAGCTGTGCGGCGTAGGCAATGGCCAATATTGACGATGCCTGGGCTCCGTATGCACAAGTACGAGTTGGCTCCTCCGTAAAAGGTACAGGTGGTATTGGTGAAGAATGCCATGGCAACTCGTGCCGTCCTAAGTCGCGTGAGACACACATCACACACCCCGCGTAGCTCGTACTTTGAGCATGGGTTGTTGGTCTTGCCTGTTGCCTTTGTCTTCTCCCCAGGAACCAAAACCTGAACCAACCCCCTTCATCAGTCTCAGTCAGCCTTTCCGACCTCTCTTCTGTCTCTCCTGTCAGTCAGTCTCTATCTCCGTGTATAGGCCGATGCTGACACGGGATGAACGAGAACGCGTACCAGTAATACTGCTATTACTTACCAAGGGCTCGACTAATATTGCAACCCTGTTACGACAACAACCCGGCCTCCCCTCCCCTCACTGAGCACTCACGTGCACCACCCCTGTCACTTTGACCATTGCAGAGTTCAATAGACGGTAACGGCGCAGGGAGTGGGCTCGAGCCGAATCCGAATCCTTGCGTGGGCCAAGGCCAACAATACCTTGCTTCTTTACGACGTTGTTCCTCCTACTACGGAGTACTATTATCCCACAACGCCCCCCGCGTTCCGACGGAGATCATCTCCTTCTCACTCGCCAATACACACACTGCCGTCTTGTACTACATCACCACCACCACCACCACCATCGACACATACAGCAATACGTATACAAATACTATACAGGTAGTAGTAGTAACCTGGGTACATACACCCCGGCACGACACACACGCCGCCCAACATGATGTCCTATCGGCACGAGATGCCGACGACGGTCCGTCCGCATCACGCTCCAGCACCGCCGACGGGCCGCCCCACAAGAGCCCGCATAACCGATCGCTCGCGATCAAAGGGACCCGTCCCGTTCGACCCGGAGGACCTCTCACGGCGGCTGTGCATCGTGCTCGCCGAGAGGGAGGCTCGTAGTAGGAAGAGGGAGCATGACCGATCTGTTATTGCACGGCGGGACGGAGCTCCTGCCAATGGCGCCGAGGCGGGATCGGTAACAACCGCATCTACATCCGTGGGACTCGCCCCGTATGATAGCAGAAGCGGCGGGAACGCCCGCCGGGGATCAAGCCGTCGCTACCACACGAGTGGGCGCGCCACGGCCGGGGCCCCGACCACGGCAACGACCGTGGTAACCGTGCCGGCGGCGCCACCTCCAGCCTACGAGATGCACGACAGCCGGCCGCGGTACCACCATGTACCCGAGGTGGCGGCCTCGCAGTTCTCCTCGACCACGACCGCCGACGGCAGCCACCACCACGCCGGCGAGAGCAGTAAGTCGCTCGTGCACAAACTGTCGCGACGGGCACTCAGGTTCGCCAGCGGCAACGTCCAGAACGGCAGCGGCAGTGGCAGCGGTAGCACAGAGGACCACACGCAGCCTAAGCCGGCGAGGCGACCCCCCGCCATACACGAGGACACACCCATCTACACGGCAGGCGACGTGCACTATCGGCAGCGACGCTTGGCCCACCGGCACACGTTTGAGCCCAGCCTCCTCGCGCGGACCAGGCGAGACGACGATATGGACATCGAGGCAGCAGCGGCAGCCGCCGCAGCCGCGACATCGAAGCGGTTCAGCGACGGCGCCATCCTCCGACACCCGCCTGCGTATGACACGGCTGTGGATGCGAGAGGGACAGCCCTTGTGCCCGTGCTCAGCGGTGGCAGCGCTTCGGGCCACCCCGTGGACTGGACGCAGAGCGATGAGAATGCAAGGATTCCTAGTGGGACGGCCGCGCAGCCGCGGCACCTCGCGGGACGGCTCGAGGCCAAGTGGGCGCTCATGAGTCGGCTGGGGCATAGGCTCAGCAGGACGCCGCCGCAGGTTGACGATGGAGACAACACGACGTCGCCGCCACAGCCCAAGTCGCCCATCTCTCTGAGGGCGACCAGGTCGTCCTTGTTCACGCGGTTCAAGCGGTGATATCTCTTTCTTCTCTCTTCCGGCTTCCTTGGCCTTTGCTTTTGCGAGGTTCCATTATTTTCTTCCTTTTTGCTCAAATATTTTTGCGTCTTCTTTACCAAACACTGGGTGATATGGCGTTATCATCTGGAGGTCCCCTGCTCCATGAGGTACAGCACCAACTCGGTGTACTCGCGCATTGCCTCGCCGTCCTCTCCTTCGGCGCTCCTCGCCTTGCGGAGCGCCTCCTTGCCCTCGGCCATGGCCTTATCACGGTCCCAGCCGCCGCCGCTCCTGCCTTGCTGAGGCGGGAGATCCTTGAGCAGCGAGGCGGGGATGCGGGACCGCTCGGGGGGCGGGGGTGGCTCCTGCATGGCCTTGTGGATCTCGAGCAGCTGCTCGGGAAGGCGGGGATACTTGCGGAAGAGCCACTGGAGCTTCTCCGATGTGCGGAGGGAGCGGTGCGGGCTAGTATCGTTTGGGTCATCGTCGTTAGAGGCGGCGGCGGCGGCGAGGGCCGACGTCGCGTTTTTGGCCTCGGGGAGAGGCTCAGGTGCCGGGGCTGGTTCGGGGTCCGGTGGGTGGTTCTCGCGATGGAGTTTGTTGCATGCTACCGAGCAGCTTTTGGAGGAGTTAATAACGTGTATATATGAATATGACGGGTCTGCATGGGAATAGGGATCGGAATCGGAAATGGGAATGGGAATTGCATACTAGGGCAGATAGCATCTTGGACACTTGTATTTGGACGAGCTCTTTTCGCATACGCCGCACACATTTGCTGCTGCTGCTGCTGCTGCTGCCTCTTCTGCTGCCTTCGCAGTCTTGCCCTCGTTGTCTTGACTCTTAAGGTTGCCATCTTGGATGTCAGAGGTCTCTTCTGGTGTGGCGTCACCCTCCATCTTCTCTGCTGTCGCCTCCATGTCGATCTCGATGCAGGATCTTGAGATCTCCCTCCCCTTCAACGACTGACGAGCACCAAAGCGTTGAGTTTTTTTCTTCTTGCCTCTCCAAATTGAGGCCTTGACTAATGGACGGTAGCCGCAAAGGGACGCGGGTGCGGATAGAGCACGGGTAGCTGCCGAGTTGGTTGGGGTAGGTCCGAGGTCAAGATCGCAAATCCGACGTCTGCATGCTGAGGCGAGCTTGGAACGGAGTTAAGGTGAGATTATTTTCAGGGCCCAAAGAGGTACGTGACCATGCAGATGGCGGCGGAGTTTGGGCCGGTCCGAGAAGTGACGGAAAGAAAAAGACAGTGGGTCCGCAAAGCTGTGATGACCATTCGGGCGGACGGGTGCGGTTCAAGTCATGTCAATGGCAGTTGAACAGCTGGAAATATGGCAGTGTAACGCAAGTGTAGATATTGTATCTAACAGAAATAATTTTGGGTGTATTTGAGCCATGATAGCTACGTTATCGGCTGTTGAAGAGGTATTCGTGGTCATCATCGGTCCTCCGCACAAGGTGCTCGGTAATGAGGCAGTTGCAGGCGCCTTTTTGTCTACCCCATAGTGGATACCATCCTGACCAGTAGGCTTCACTATGATTGAGGCATTACTAATTCTCGGTCGGGAACGGCAAAGAAAAGTCTCTAGCGACGTCGGTGGCAAGTCGATGACCCATTCGCACAGCTCGGAGCAAACATAACATCATACATCTACCAGCAACCACCACCCTGAAAATCCCCTCTCTCCTCCAACTCACTTCCACCACAACACCAAACATACACAGATACCTACACACACAGCGACGACTACTGAATTCCCTCATCAGTTGACGACACACATACATACGCACACAGACACACAGACAAACAAAAAAAAAATGTCATCATCCACAAGGGCGCCTCGCGCGGCCTCGCGCCTTCTATCCACAACCCTCGAGTGCCGCGTCCGACCATCGCCAAGGTGGACTCGGAGCAGGGCTGCTCCCCCCGCATCGCGACCTCTGAGCACGACGACCTCCCCTAGGGCATCACACACGGCGACGTCGGGTCTGCGGCCGCAGGCCCCTTCGCTGCTGCAGGCCTCGCGGTCGCAGCAGAGGCAGAGGCTGGTGGCAGCGGGCGGCGTGCGCACAATCTTCATCCAGACGGAGAGCACACCTAACCCGGACGCGCTTAAGTTCCTCCCCAACCACCAGGTGGTCCCCGACGGAGTGAGCAAGCCCTATATCGAGTACATGAGCCCGCGGTCGACTATCTCGCCGCCGTACCCATCGCCGCTGGCGTCTAAGCTCATGAACATTGACGGCATCACATCCGTCTTCTACGGTGCCGATTTCATCACGGTGACCAAGTCGGCGGACACGGAGTGGGCGCACGTGCGGCCCGAGATCTTTGCTCTCATCACTGAGGCTATTACGTCGGGCGAGACCATTGTCAATGTCGTCGAGGGCGGCGAGCACGGTCATGACGGCGCCCCCGAGGAGGACAGTCTCGCGTACAACGAGGACGACAGCGACGTTGTCGGCATGATCAAGGAGCTGCTCGAGACCCGCATCCGCCCCGCCATTCAGGAAGACGGCGGTGACATTGAGTTCCACGGCTTCGACGAGGGCGTCGTCAAGCTCAAGCTGCGTGGCGCCTGCAGGACATGTGACTCGAGCACTGTCACCCTCAAGAATGGCATCGAGAGCATGCTGAAGCACTACGTGAGTTTTAACCTAAACCCTCTTCTCTCAATTCCCTCAGCATACATGCATGAGAGTATCACTTGTGGGAGTACGATTGCTAACAGTGCTGTCCTATAGATCGAAGAAGTTACCGAGGTGCACCAGGTCGTCGACGAGGAGGAGCAGATTGCCATCAACGAGTTTGCCAAGTTCGAGGAGAAGCTCAAGCAGCAAAAGGCAGCCATGCCGGCATGATCGGCTGACTGAGGTCCGGGGCTCAGACTGAGGTTACGGCAGACGCGAGAAGAAGACGAGGCGTAATAGAAGTAGTACGGAGTAGAGCAGGACAAGTCCGTGTACAACAGTTTACATAGTATATAGATACCCGTTTTACAAGGCCACCATGTCCATAAGTACCGTACTCTCGCCGTGATTTCTGACAGTATCACACATGCAGTGGCGGCCCGGAAGCAGCGGGTATTTTGACGTTTCGACGTCCAAGTCTAGATGCATTGAATGTTTCCCTGTTCAATGGCCTGCAGCCCGAGACCCAACACTCGGACACGTCTGGCCCGATGGCCCTTGATCTTGCTGTGCGCTAGGACCAAGCCACAAAGACTGTCGGCGGGCTCCGGATCAAGAAACTCGGAGGCTCGGAGGCAAAAGTAGCCCATGTGCTGCCCTTTACGTTGTAAGATTACAAGGCTGTATAAGGACGAGTGTGCTCTGTAGGGCTGTATCTGGACTATGACTGTACATGTACAAACTACTACTACCTCGACGGTACGAGCTGGCCTTGGAGCTACAGAGGTGTCGGCATCGGAGAATGAACAGAGCAGAGCCAGCAGACGGCGGAGTCTCCCTTGGAACGTGGCCCTCGAGGAGGGCGAGTGGCCCATCTTGGAAATACTGCTATGCTGTATGTTGGCAGTCTGTCGGATTCCCTGCATACATGAGTCCCGCAGCCGGACCGAGGGACGAATTGCGTGTGCACGTACGTTGTATACTTATGTATACGTGTGTGTGTGTGTATGTGTGTGTGTGCGCGCGTGTGTGTGGGCAAAAAATCCGGGGTAAGGTCACGAGGAGAAACTGCGCGACGTGCATACATAACGCAACGCAACACGGCTGGTTGTGACGAGGCAAGGCAAGAAAATATTGTATCGGCTGATGCCGGTGATGTGTGTGTAACGTCAAGAGGAGGTAGAGCGAGAGGCATTGTGGGATACATCATACATGTAGACCGATGTGCAGTTGCGTCACGGAATGTGAGACGAAGAACTCACCCACTCTCTCGCTCGCTCGCTCGCTCACAGGGGGGAAATTCCAAGTCGCAACAATAGGAAAGAGTCGAGAGCAGGGTCTTGTTCTATCTTGCTAGTAGGAGTAGTCTCTGTAGGACAAGTCCAAATCGATGGCTAAGCCTAAGAGCGGGGGTGGGTTCTCCCCCATGAGGCATGTGAGCTTGAGTGGCGCGGTGTGAGTGGTGAGTATTCGGTAGAGGAGCAAGGGAGGAGGAGAGCAATCTTGGTATGGAGGGGGAAGGAACCCAGGATCCGGTCAAGTCTTCGTCCCTCGGGCGGGGGTAGGCGATGACCCCGGATCGGATGTGGCGGGTTGATTGGATGGGGACGGGGAAGGGGATGGGCTGGGCTGGGGTGTGCTGGATGCGTACTAGGGCATTCCGGGGATGCAACGCGGGATATTTTGGATTTGGACATTTGCCGATCCGGAGAGGAGGAGAGGAGCAGAGGTGGTTTGTACGAAGTAGTGGAGGTAGTTGTAGGCTGTATGGCTGTATGGCTGTACGTATGCTTATGTGCATATTGTGGTGCTGGCAGAGGCTGGCGTTGGAGAATGGGCTAGATCGGCGATGGGACGGTAATACGACGTGGCACTGCCTGTAGACTGTTGACTGTTGACTGTAGACTGGCTGGATGAGTAGATGATTGAATAGTTGGACGGCCAAACGGCCTCGGCTGTGAGTGGCGTCGATGCCTTTCTGTCTGGCTGGCGAGTATTGTGACGTTGGTGTTCTACCTGTCCACGGTGCTATCCACACAACCACGTTGTTGGCATACATGCACATAGACAGACAATGGCGTCGACACTACAAAGTTGAAGGGCACGATGCAGATAGGCAGACTGACAACCATACAGTACGGCCCGATCACGTGGCAGTCATGGCGATTGCTCAAATGGCAAGAGTGGTTGTCATTCGTCCTTAGCAGTAACGACGATGGCCGTACGAAGATCTCTTGTATGGCAAGTGGTCACGTTGGTCTTTCCAGTGGGTATTTGCCTTTGGACTATCCATACCCATACAGCGTACTACTACTATCCAACATTGAATGCTACATGTACTCAACCAATAACTCCGAACTGGGCTCTACAGACTGCGACTACGAGACAACGAGCATTGCGTTCAAGTTGCATTCGGTACATCATTCCCGCCCCGGTACGTACCTCTCTACTCTATTCGTACTCGTATGCGTATGATTTACCTTTCTTTCCCCTCAATAAAAGCCCTGCCAACAGCCCCGTTATACTTCCCCTCTCCCGCCCCCTCCCCCAGCGCCACTAGACCGTTTCGGCCAGTACGAACTCGTCAAACTCGACCACGTCGTACAACCTTTTCTTCCTCTTTTATTTTCTTCCCTTTTTTTTTTTTTTGCTCTGCATTAGAGCCTGTATCCTCACTCCGCAAGTATCTGCTCTCGTACCTGTTCTCGTATTCCCGCAGGGTGCAGCCATTGCCAGGGTTAGTGAACAGGACCCTTGACAAGTCCCCCAACTGCGGTTGTGCGGTAGCGGACATTGCGTCCATGCTTCATCAGGCCATCTCAGCCATTCAATGCTTGCTACCCGCAGAGTTGCTGCAGATGGTCCCAGTTTTGCTCTTTCTCTCGGATGACGGGCATGAGCCGCAGATGGACTGACTGGTCGACGGCAGCTGTTTGGATACCAGTGCCAGTAACTGCATTTCTCTTAATACGCATTAAAAAATATAACTCTGTAGGCAACTAGACTTATGAGTACTTTGCAGTATGAAAACAGAGCAAGAAAAGAAAGCAAAAATAAATGGCAGATTCTGTGCGTTTGTGTATGTGTGTGTGTGTGAGTGTGTGTGAGTGTGTGTGCGTACCCCAGGATACATCAATGTTACCCCATACTTTGGTTCCCCACTTCTTGTCCCAGGCTCTGTTGAGGCTTGCCAGGGCCTTGATCTGTCGATCCGCCATCCGCCGCCATGCCCCAACCAGTGCTCATGTCATGTCATGTTTCCCGTATGTGTCTGCCAACTACTTTATGTTTGACATACTCGTCACCAAGTTGCTCCTGTACGCCATGATAAATACAGAATCAATCGTGTCCAGACAGGGGCATCATACTTACATCTCATGCTGACCCTTTTGTCAAGGCAGCAGGTGCCGTCCACTAATGGGAGTGACACTACAGCACCCACAGCACCTGTAGTGCCCTGTAACTCGTGTTCATGCCTGCAACATATTAGCTCCAGTGCAGTGACCACCGGGCTGCCAGTTTCAGCGCCTCTCAGCGCCTCCCGGAGCCTTCAACTTCGTAGGTAGCCTCCAGCTACTCGTAGGGGACCAAATGGACCAAATGGAAGGCCCCTCAACTGCAGCGGCACCCCGCTTTGTCTCGCCTCCATGCCTTGACCCTCCTTGACTCCTCTTGAATCGTTCTCACTCTGTAATAGGCTCTTTTGTTCTTTTGGCTCCTCCTGCTTGCCCCAGGCCTGTCTTTCTGTCCTGCTCTGGTGCATCTTCCCCTATTCCGTGGCCCCCGTCTCTTCTGCCCAGTGCCCACCAACTCACACTCACCCACACTCTACCGGGCTTAAGTGCCACGCACACACACTCTCACTCCTCACCTCACACATTGGTACACACATATGTACACATTGGCACACACACACCCACATACGCACATACACACACACTCACACATTCACGCACATTGACACCAGCAGTAGCCAGTCAGTGCCACCAGCTCCAGTCCCATTGATCTACCCGAGCCCCGTCGTCTCAATTGCTTCCTGCTTTCCTGCCTGCTTTCACCTTGTAGCTTCCCCTTGTTCCTCTTCCTCCTCCTGTCCTTCATTATTCACCACCCCCGTCTTCTTCTTCTTCTTCTTTCTTCCTCCTCTCCCTCTTCGCTTCTCCTCACCAACCACTGCCACATTCACCCAATTGCGCGCAGTAGCCACCGCCGCCAACTCTCCTCTCCCCACCCGCTCCCCTCGTCTCGGTTGCCATCTTGTGCGCCCATCTGACCATGGGCGTCAGCGCTGGCGTCGACTAGCATCCCCCGTCCACCTCCCCATTATTACTATTACGGAGTAGTACTATCTCTCCATCTCTCCATCTCTCGCGTGCGCGCACATACACACGCACCACACACGCATTGGTACACACATTGGTACACACACACTCCCCTCATCTTCCGTGTTCCAGTTCCACGCCGTCTTACCAGTATAGCGCCCAACCAACGCTACGCTACCGAAACGGTCCCATCCAATCCATCCCCTCACTCACCAGTCGGGGTCTTTACTGAGAGTCGCTCTCTCTCGAGTCTCTCCACTACCCGCACCCACGCGCGCGCCGCTCATCTCATCTCAACCAACGTCGCCGCCGCCGCGTCTCTCTGCTGCGTCTTGCTGCTGCATCTCTCTCGAGTCCCTTCTTTCTTGTCTCCATCTCAATTAGAGTCGTCGCCTGCGCCTGCAACACATACCTACATACATGCGCATATACTCAGACACACACGCGCGCGACAACAACTTTCCGTCCTCGTTTCACCAGCATTTTTTCCTCTTCCTCTTCTACTTTCCCCTCGTTCATCTGGGTTAGACTCGCCATTTTTTTTAGACATCATATACCCGCCCACCACCCCTACCAAGACTGGGCTTACTGATCTCTCTTCGCTTTTTTTTTTAACCTCTACGAGCTCGCCTCGACTCTTTTCTTCCCCCTTCCCTTTTCGCCCCCGCGACAAGAGATCACAATCTGCCTTGGCAGTCACCAGACGTTGAACGTGCGTCCCGGCTGCTCTTATTTCCGCCGCGACCCATTGTATCTCGTTTCCTGTGGCTGGCAAACTGGGGAGCCTCGCTCAGCCCACTTTCTGTCCTTGTTCTTCATCAACCATCCGTATAGACGACGCGATCCTTTACTTTGGTGAGACTTGGCGCCTCTTTACTTGTTCCCCTTCCCTCTCTCTCCCACACTCACTCGCACTCTCCCTTTCCTCCTCATCTCCCCTCATTTTCAATCTCATCCAATCCTCAATTCTGTCCTCTATACTCGCGCCGCGCCCCCCCTCACATGCCACAAGCGTCCCGTATCACACAGCCTTCACCGCCGCCCAAATCTTGTCATGCGCTACGCAAACGTCACTGTCATCCCGGAGCCACGAGCCAGCTAACCAAAACCCCTCCTCCAAAGGCCTTCTGGCACGTCTTTGTCATTGATACACGCACTTGTTATACACAGTTGTTCAAACTCACTGCCTTTGTTCCTCATACTTTTCGCATTTTTTTTTCGCCACTTGCCGCTTTTACGATTATAGACTCCCCCCCC